>CAUYRT010052217.1:0-68781 GCA_963574885.1 Lepilemur ruficaudatus | reverse complement strand
GCCACTGGACAACAAGGAAAATTTGGAAGCTAGCAGAGGTTGATTCATGAGGTTTAAGGAAACAAGCAGTCCTTATAACAAAAAGTGCAAAGTGATGCAGCAAATACATTCAGAATCTGAAGGAAGTTATCCAGAAGATCTAGCTAAGACAACTGATGAAGGTGGCTATACTAATCAATGGGTTTTCAGTTTACACAAAACAGCCTTATATTAGGAGAAGACACCATCCAGGACTTTCATAGCTAGAGAGGAGAGGTCAAAGCCTGGCTTCAAAGTTTCAAAGGACAGGCTGACTCTCTTGTTAGAGGCTAATGGAGCTGGTGACTTTAAGGTGAAGCCAATGCTCATTTACCACTTAAAAAATCCTGGGGCCCCTAAGAATTATTCTAAATCTACTCTGCCTGTGCTCTATAAATGGAACAACAGAGCCTCGATGATAGCACATCTGTTGGCAGCATGGCTTGCTGAATATTTTAAGCCCACTGTTGAGATCTGCTTAGAACAAAAAGATTCCTTTTAAAATATTACTACTGCTCATCGACAATGCACCTGGCCACCTAAAAGCTCTGACAGAGATGTACAAGGAAGTTAATGTTGTTTTCATGTCTGCTAATACAAAATACATTCTGTAGCCCAAGGATCAGGGAGTAATTTCAATCTTCAAGTCTTGTTATTTAGGAAATACATTTTGTAAGGTTATAGCTGTCAGAGACAGTGATTCCTCTGATGAATGTGGACAATGTATTATAAATTGGAAACTTTCTGGAAAGGATTCACCATTGTAGATATCATTAAGAACATTTGTGATTCATGGGAGGTCAAATACATCAAAATATCAATATTAACAAAAGTATGGAAGAAGTTGATTCTAGCATTCATGGGTAACTTTGAGGAGTTCACAACTCAGTTGAGATAACTACAGCTATGGTAGAAATAGCAAGAGAACTAGAATTAGAAGTGAAGCCTGAAGATGTGACTAAATTGCCACAATCTCATGACAGAACTTGAATGGACGAGGAGTTGCTTCTTATGGGTGAGCAAAAAAAAGTGGTTTCCTGAGATGGAATCTACTCCCGGTGAAGATGCTATGAATGTTGTTGAAATGACAAGAAAGGATTATAAAGAATATTGCAAACATTTAGTTAATGAAGCAGTGGCAGGGTTTGAGAGGATTTACTCCAATTTTGAAAGTAGTTTTCATGTGAATAAAATGCTATCAAACAGTATTGCATGTTACAAAAATAATCTTTCATGAAAGGAAGAGTGAATTGATGCTGTAAACTTCATTGTTGTCTTATTTTAAGAAATTGCCACCACCACTTCAACCTTTAGCAACCACCACCCTGATCAGCCAGCAGCCATCAACATCGAGGCAGGACCCTTCACCAGCAAAAGGATTACAACTCACTGAAGGTTCAGATGATCATTAGCATTTTTTAGTGATGGAGTTTTTAAATTAAGGTATATGCATTTTTTTAGACATAATGCTATTAAACATTTAAGTGACTATAATATAGTGTAAATATACTTTTATATGCACTAGGAAATCAAAAAATTTGTGTGGCTAACTTTATTTTTCTATTCACTTTATTTCAGTGGTCTGGAACTGAACCTGAAATATCTCTGAGGTATAGTTGTTTAAGGGTTGGGGCGCTATCTTTGGAAAGAGAAGACAAACTTGCCAACAAAGTTGCATTATAATTGTGTCCTGAAATCTAAATTAACTGAGGAGTTCCATAATTTGGAGCTTAAAGTGTTGTAAAGACAATTGCTTTTGCATTTTAAACAGAGGCAGTTATAAGCAATGGCTGTGGCAGCCTTAGCAAGAGTAACTTTTCATAAGAATCCTCTATCAAAGGTTTTGAGTTTGAAGGAAAAGATGGAATCAAAGCTGTTGCCATCCAAACAAATTGTTTCAAGTTGCTTCAAGCTAGTGTCACTATACTAAGGGTTGACAGGATGTGCAGAACAGGTATCAGCTGGTAAAAGAAAGACCTTTTCAGGATGAAAGATGCTATATAGAAAGACCTTTAGCTCTTGTTTCATTTACATAGAGTTGACAGACCAGAAACCGAATAAGTTTTTACACACTGGAAAATTACCCATCAGTGAAAGTCAATGCACTATAGCTATGAAAAATAATACAGATACACTTTTTAAAATAGACTGTTGAGTTAAAAAGAAGCAAGTTGCTGAAGACCTAATACTCTATGATACTATTGTTATAATACAAAAAGCAAGCAAAATTATACATACGTCGTTTAGGTATACCTATGTGATAAAACTATTTTTAAAAAACCAGTGATATTATTAACATAAAATGCAGGTGGCTGCTAGCCTCTAGGAGGAGAAGAAAGGAATGGGAATGGCAGGAACACACAAGTGACTCATATAAAGGCGAGATTCAAGTTCTTAAGGTGAGTGGTTTAGGCTTGTGCTTTAAACTTACACATATGTCTGAACTCTTTTGCATGTCTCCAGCATTACATAATAAAACATTTTCTAAAAATGGCATACTTTATGTATCATATGAATGAGGTCTAAGATAGACTATTAAGTAAGATAGCTATCCTGGTTTACATGGGACAGCCATGGTTTACACGTGGCATAATTGCTAATTGGAGCATTTTTCACCCTCAATTATTGTTCAGTGAAAAGACACAAGATGCAGAATAGTGTTTACATTCTACTTCAGCTCATGTCATATGGCCTGTTCAAAAGCACATAAATTTAAATTTAAGGAAGAAACAAAAGAACTAATTATAGCCAACATTTGAAAAGGAAGACTTGGGGAAACTCTTGGGAAACAAGGATACTTTACAAATGGGTACAGTGAAAGTCTGTGGGCGGGAATCAGGTGGTCAGAAGACAGGGGTGGGAGACTTTTCTCGGCAACCCCCTTGGCCTATTAGAATTTTGTGCTCTGTGCATGCATCACCTACCTGGGAAAACAATTTAAAACAACAAAATTCATTTTCAATGCAGTGTGATCCATGCTGTGATAACTATCACTAGCTTTCATGTATTAGAATCCTACTTTGTGTGAGACACATTTCTAAACACTGTAGATGCAGTCAATTCTTACAGTACATCTAAGAGGTTAGTAGCACTACTACTAGCTGTCTGACTTATTTTTTTCTGTAAAACGATTCTTATTCTATTCTATTTATACTATTCTTATTTCTGCTCATTCTCCAATGTCACATTTGCTAACTGCTAAATGCTTCCTAAGTCAGGAGCTATAGTAGAAAGTGTTCTGGATTAGAAGTCCTAAGTGCTCTTTCTTGCTCAGGTACTTACTACCTATATAAACCTGAGCAAGCTGCTTTGCCTCTCTGAGACAACCTGGATTTCTCACTATAAAATAGGAACAACATGCCTTTTGATTTTACAGGCTTTTGTGGGAATCAAATGAAGGCATAAAGTGGAAGTAGGTTGAGAAGCAGAATGTACCACACAAATATGAGTTACTATTATTATTAATGACCTGGTGTAACGTTTCAACCAGGAAAGCCATAAATCAGTAGAGGTTGTAACTGAAAACAACTTGAAGACTATTTTTGCTTTCAGCACAAGTGGCATTTCCTCATTGCTTGCTGCTTTATATAGTTGATAGTTTTATGCATAGCAACAGCCTTGAAACGGATCAGCAAGAACATAATGAACATACTTTAAGCAGGAAATGTTAAAGGATCTGTCTCTTGTTATGGGCTAAGCCTCAATTAATTCAGGAGGTGGTTTTCTTAGTTGCAAAGAAAGCAAACAACCTCATGTTGTTTACTGTACATGAACAAATTCAAAATTTAGTTATAAAATGGTAATGTAAGTTGAATTTGTGTCCTTTTCTCTTAAGAAAGTATCCTGGCAGTATTGCCACAGAGTTTATTTAGCTTAACTCTCTTCTTTTGTATAATTTAGAAGCTGCTTTTCTTCTCTTTCTTCTTGGAACAAAACAACTATGTAAAATACTGCAAATAACAACAAAAAAAGGCATTACCAGAAATTAAATAGAAAAAAAGTGGAAGAATTTAATTTTATTGATTAGAAAAAATAGCATCTATGAAAAATATAAGCAAAGTGTCCTAGAAGGCTTATCAAACTAAAAATCCTTCAAAATGCCATATCTATACTGAGAGAACACTTTGAGAAATGAGGGGAAAGGCAAAATATATAGCTTTCTTGTTTTTATAGCTTTGTAAAGTTACCTGGCAGACGTGCCTACGGTTTGGTTTATTTTAGTTCTTCTTGGCTCTTGTAATAGCAGAAACCCAGGAAAGTCTTCTAGAGAGCTTTATCTAATTGGCGATTTAAAAAAAAAATCAATTTATAATATCAATAGGCTCAGACAGCTCAGTTTATTTTTGCACAGAATTTTATTTTTCTCTCAGTAGAGTCTTGTCCTCCCCCTCTCCTTCAGAGCCTTTCACCTCCCTCCAGGGACACGCTGCTGAGTAGCTTTCCAAGGGGAGAATGTTTGAAAATGAGAGGGAAGATGTAAGCTGCAACCTACATGAATGTCTTTATTTAGATAGTTTTTATCTAAAGATTTAAAAAATGCCAACCAAGGTGCTCAATGCTATTTTCTTAACAAAAGCAAGAGAATAAAGGAAGAAGTGGGCAATGTTTCGTACACATGCATCCCGGGAGGGATTCAACATTGCTTCTTATTTTATGGTTTATGATTTTACTGCTATCTTCTGTCCAGGGCTCAGAGCATCAATAGCAAGAGCTTGCTGGGCAGCGAATTCTGAATGTGGGTTTTGGAGTCAACCTGACCCTGAGATTCACTGACTATTTTCAGGCCAGGTAATTTGACTGCCTCGACAGAAGTGATGAGAATTTTACCATACCCCAAATAAACAAGACAAGATTTCAAACAATAATAGTAACAACAATTAGAGCAAAATGGTCAAAATGCATGTTTACTGTACTACAAAGAGTCTTCATTTAGGTCAGGGAATCTTCGTTTAATTTTCTAGAACAAGTACTCACAAGCTATGTGGCTTGAAACTCTTTAGCGTCTTTCTTCATCTGTTCAGTTACTCCCCTAACTTCCCAATAGCTTCCTGTGCAGACTAAACAGTGGCGAATCTCAGTGGTCAGCAAACTTTGTCCATGAAGGGCCAGAGAGTAAACATTTAGGCTTTGCTTGTCATTATGGTCTCTGTTGCAACTACTCAACTCTGCTGTTGGAGGCAAAAGCAGTCATAGACAGTACATGAACAAAGATGTGTGCCTGTGTTATAATAAAACTTTATTTATGAACACTAAACTTTGTATTTTGTATAGATTTTACATTTCAAAAAATGCTATTCTTCTTTTGATTTTTCCCCTTAACATTTAATATGTTTATTAAATTTATTTACTTAATATGTTTATTTAATATATTTATTAACATTTAACATTTAAATATGTAATAATAATTCTTAGCTCCTGGTCATGCAAAAACAGGTACTGGGCTGGATTTGACCCACAGGTGGCAATTTGCTGACCCTGGTGTATACTAAATCACTTAATATAATATACTTACATATACGTAAGTAGTTACTAAGTTGTGTTAAGGTCAACTTGGAACACCTGCATTGGAACATTTTAATTCCATATTGATTCCCGTTTGTCACCCCAGACTTGATGAGATTCCTGCTTGCCGTCTCTGCAACATTTCAATGTTGTCCTAAGGAAAATCATTTAAGGGAGGAAGCTCTTTTGACTGAAAATAATTCCAGATGCATTTCCCTTCCAAAAAGAAATGGGTATAGAGTCCCTCAGCATTTGCAATTAGATAAACTATTGAAATGTCTCAAAATGAAGCATCCTGGATTTCCCTGGATGATGTAGACATTCCTTTTACATCTTGCATATGCTCTGTTATAGAACCTCTCACATTAAGTTGTGATTGTGTGCTTAGGTGTTGGTCTTCCCATGAATTAGGAGAGTTACCAGGGTAGAGATTAAATTTCAGTACTCCCTAGAGTGCCTGGCAATATTATTCATTTGTTTATTTATGTCTTTAGTATTATAATTTATCATAAAAATATATATATTTGTTCTTTATCCAGTTACCGGTACAGAGCACATAAAACCCTTAGAATTTCCAAAGTGGTGTCTTTTTGTATGCTAATAAGATGACTGGTGGCTGGGGGCGCGGGGGGGGGGGGGAGATAGCTTTGGAGCCGGGGCTGGTTGCCAGGGAACCAACCATGTGATTAGAGGGTGGGAAATTTCGGCTCCCTCCATGCCCCCACCTCTAGGGAGGGGAGAGGGACTGGAGGTTGAGTCAATCACTAACTGCCAATGATTGAATCAGGCATGTCTACACAATGCAACTTCAATAAAAACCCCCAAGACAGGGTTTGGAGAGCTTCTGGGTTGCTGAACACCTGGAGATGCTGGGCAGGTGGCAAGCCTGGAGAGGACACGGTGGCTCTGTGCCCCTTTCCTTATACCTTGCCCTGTGCGTCTCTCCCATGTGGCTGTTCCTGAGTTGTATCCTTTTATAATAAACTGCTAATCTAGTAAGTAAATTGTTTTTCTGAGTTCTATGAGCCATTCCAGCAAATTGTCAAGTTCTAGGAGGAGGTAGGCAAACCTCAGATTGATAGCCAGACAGAGAAGCACAGACGATAACCTGGAATTTGAATCGGTGCCTGAAGTGGGGGCAGTCTTGTGGGACTGATCCCTTAGCCTGTGGGGTCTGATGCCATCTCTAGGTAGATAGTGGCAGAATTGAGTTAAATTGTAGGACACTCAGCTGATGTCAGAGAATTGGTCCATGTGGGAGAAAAAAACCCCAGACATCTGATGCCAGAAGTGTTTTGTATGAGAGCAGAGTGAATAAAACAGGAGTTTTCTCTACAACATCCCTGTCTAGCTAATGAAGAATGTACAGAGCTGGCAAAAACACAGAAAAAATGATAAACAAAATAGATAAGGAAATCAGGGTAAAGGAGAAATATGGGTGTTAAATATGATAAAGCTATGGGTGAGAGTATCATTGGAAAGTACATCCCACTTGGTCCTGTGTGTGGCCAGCCAGCCTGCCCTGTGATCGCCAGCGGCAGAAGCACAATTGTCCATGCAGAGCTGTAGCACATGTGCCCATGATCTGAAGACACACTTGGAGTACCCTGACTGGTCTCTCTGTGGTATTAAGAGGTGGGCAAAGCATCTGGGAGATGATGTCAGACTAGTAACCACATATACCTATATTTTCTGGCTTTGCAAGGTGACGTCTTAGGTCTAGAACTGAAAGTAGGCAGAGTCTGTCTTCAGAGTCCCTGCTGCCCCTTCTTCTTTCATGAGCTCTCTCCTGCTCAGATTTTCACTCTATTCCACACCCATAGGCCTCTGATCTTAGCTATCTGTTCACTAATTACTATGCCTATCTGTTAACTTATCATCTGTTTCAGCAGCATTTTCAATGTCTTAAACTACTCTGAGGGAAATGAAAAGGCTCCATGGCGAAATGAGTTTGAACATTTTGAAAATCTAACTCCTGCTGTCAGAATCATAGTAGTTACTTGTAGATTATAAGTCCTCAGAGAATTTCACAGTAAATCGACTTATGCCAACATTGTTTCACCAAATATTGCTCAAATGTATTTGATTATGGGAATTCTTTTCAGATAATACCTATCAACCTTTTTGTGAATTAGTCTTCTAAATGTTTTAATTCACTTCAATTCAACAAATACATTTAGAGAAACCACTTTGTGCATCAAGGGCTTCGTAAGTGAGAGAAGTGATTCTTCCCTTATGGAGCTTAGAGTTTAGCAAAAAATGACCCATTTTGGGGACAGATGCCTTACAATATTATTCCTTATAGTAAGTGAACTTTAACAGAATTGCTTTAAAGGATTAAGCTGTTTTTGTGACCCAAAGGAATGATTCTTTAGGGTTAAAATGTTTTACTCTCTATGATGAGCATCAAGGAAGAAAACAGACTTTTAGAGAAGGGGCCAGGTCCGGTGTTCCTTGGGTCATACCGTATACTATGCAGCTCATTCCATATACCTGTATGTACAATTTGTAGCACAGTAGAAATGCCATTGAACTTGGATCAGGAGATGGAATTTGAATCCTGCACATTCGTTTTTGCTCTGGAGCCGAATGATGTCACGGTAATATATCTAGAAAGCACAAGACAGTATACCCCAAACTACTAGAGACCATAAAAGAAGCCAGCATGGTCATTGATTACAAAGTTTATATGTAAAAATCAATAGCCCTACTATATACTGACAATAACTGGTTAGAAAATTTAATAGGAGGAAAGCTCTCCTTTATAGTAGCAATAAAAAACATAAACTAGGGTTAAATGCAACAAGAAATGTTCAGAACTAAAATAAAGAAATGAAAAAAGGAACCGTAAAAATCTTTCTATTGAGGGCCATTAAAACAACAATAACAACAACAAAAACAAACCCACTAAATGGAATGAAATGCTTTGCTCTTAGGAAACCAGCACTAGAAATTTTCCCTATATTCATCTCTATATATGATATATTCCCAATCAGAATTACAACAGGCTTTTGGAGAACATACAAAAAATGTACTCTAAAATGTGAAAATGAATAGGACAATTTTAAAAAGAAAGAGGAAAGAGGAGAAACTTGTCCTACCACATGCTATTAGGAAACTTTATTAATTATTAATATTTAATAGAAGAGAAAGGGGCAGCTGCGTGGGTGAGGGCTCTTGTCCTGGTCACCACTGTGGTCCCAGCCTACAGCAGTGCCTGGGCAGTCAATGAATGTTGTTGTTGGATGATTGAATGAATGTATGAGTGACGAAGCCCATCTTGTATGAAATCATAGATAAGCCCTCATTTCTAAATGATACAAAGGATAGGACGACATTAAAGCGGTGGTGGCAGGAACACCGAAGCTGGAGTTGAACTCTCTGCATTTGAATCCTAGTCCAGTTACGTGCCAGCTCAGTGGCCTTGGTTGAATTTCTTAACCTGTCAGTGCCTGAGTTTCCTCGTCTCTAAAATAGGGATAACAACAGCACTTACTTCCTAGGGTTGTTGAGAGTAAACGCATTAGCCATCTAAAGCCTGTGAAGAGTGTCCAGCATAGAATAAGGTCTCAGGAAATATTTATTGAATGAAAACATAAAAGATAGAAATTCATAAATGTAGCCCTCAGGTTAAAGGTTAATGATGTGGTATCTCACGTCCAAACACTTGCTGTCACTACAGGCAGCTTCTTCACGGTCCGCATGAATGAGCCGTCTAACAAAATCTACCTCCTTTGATCCCAGCTATTCATCTGTAAACTACCGACCTACATGCATGGGCTTAACCAAACCTATTGTCATTTCAAACTGGTTCTTCTCTGGAGTCTTATAAAACAGTTTCTGTCCTTTCAAATACATTACTCTGCCCTTAAGCTTATATTCTTTCACCGTGTTCACTCTTATTCCTACTCCAACTGCTCCTGCGCTATTCCAAGCACCTATATCTCTTCCTTTCTCCAAGTTCTCAGGAATTTGCTTCCTTTCTTATCCGGCTTAGTCACAATGTCTTCCTTGTAAGTACAACGAGGTTTATTTGTCCCTCTTTGTTTCTCTTGCACTTGTTATGAAAATCCTATAACTGGGCAGCTGAAGGGAGGAGATATTAGTGTCATCAAAAATCCATTACTCTGAAACCTCAGCCTGCCTTTTGGTAACACATGGTCATTCTTTTACCATGTCCTTCTCTCTTCAGTTCCCCCACAGATTTCAGTTTGTGTTCATTTTCTAAGCTTCCCCATTTCTAAAAAATTCCTTAAACATTTCGATTTATCTCTTAATTGGCTGGATTTTTGGTCAAGTAGTTTTCAAGAGTGACTTACAGGTATTTTATTTCTTGAACCCTTTCATGTTTAAGAATGCTTCTATTTGAAAAATATCTTGGCTGGATATAATATTCTTAGGTTATGAGTTCTTGTAGTCAGAACTTAAGGAAGATAGCTTCATTCTCTTCTGGCATTGAATGTTTGTGTACCGAAATTTGATGCCAGATTAATATTTCCCTCTAGCATTTTTTATTATGCTTGGATGCTTGAAATTAAATAGGTTCATGACATGCCATTGGTATTGAGCATTTGCCTTCAAATTTTCCTGCTATGGTTAGTGTTGACTGTTTGGAATCAAATATTTCTGGAACCTATGTGCCTTTTGGATGGCAGATTCAGGTGCTTCTCCATTTGAAAGAATTTTCTTATTTCATCTTTCAATATTTTCTGTTTCATTTGTTGAATTCCATACTTCAGGGTCACCAATTATACTACTGGGGATCCAGTTTGCCTACTTTAGCCACCAGGTTTACTTTGACTGCTTTAATCTCTTTGTCCTTTTCATCTCCATTTGTGAGCCCTTATCTATATCAGCACTTCAATTTTCAGGTATGCCTACTCTGTTGTGTGCTGCTTTAAGTTTATGTATGAGTTTATCATCTTGGAATTTATTTTTATGTGTTTCGTCTCTTCTTTGTTCCCTCAATCTTCTTTTACTATATTCATTTCTGTGAATCAAGTGTATTTTAGTATTCTGCTTTACCTCTTCTACTGATGTTTTTAGCTGTACCTCATTATATTACTTTTTAAAGGATCTCAAACTTCAGAATGCATAAAAATTACCCAGAGCACTTGTTAAAACACATAATGCTAAGCCCAACTCCAGGGGTTTCTAATTCAAAAAGTAAAAAGTAGGAGCTGAGAATTTGTATATCTAATAAGTTCTGAAGCTCATACTTTGAGAACTACTTCTCCAGAGAATACAATATACATCTTTAACTTATCACAGCGTGCTATCAAATGATCTTATTCCACCTTGTGAACGATGTAAGAAACCCAAAACAAAATTCGTTGCATCCCTTTTGTTCTTGTTGACACATATTTCACTTCTGCATATGCTAAAATTCCATAATATAGTTGTTATTTGTCTTATATTGTTAATCTATTTTTAAATAAGTTTTAAAATATATTCAAAATAAAGATAATTAAAAACATCTCATATTTACCTATGTGGCAGACATGCCCCCTAGGGGCTTCACCAAATCCCTGACTCTGGGTTTTCATGCTCCTGTATAACCTGCTCCACTTGAGAGTGGACAGAAGCTATGATCTGTTTCTAGCCAACTGAACATGGCAAACACGATAAAATGTCACTCCTATGGTTATATTGTGTTATATAAGACTCTGCTATGCTAACAGCCTATTCTGGAGCCTCTTCTTGCCAACTTTAAGAAGTTAGAGGCTATATTATTCAGGGTTCTCCAGGAAACAGAATCAGTAAGACAAACAGATAGATAGATAGATAGAGATTTATTACAAGACATTGGCTCATGTAATTATGGAGGCTAAGTCCCACAATTTGCCGTCTGCAAACCAGAGACCCAGGAAAGTTGGTGGTATAGTTTAGTCCGAGTCTGAAAGCCTGAACCAGGGGAGTTGATAGTGTAAGCTTCACTCCGAAGGCAGGAAAAGATGGATGTCTCAGCTCAGCAGTCAGGCAGAGAGGGCAATCTCTTCCTTCCTCCAACTTTTTGCTCTATATTCAGTGGCTTGGATGTGGCCCACTCACATTGGGAAGGGCAATCTGCTTTCTCAGTCTACTAATTCAGATCTAATTTCACCCAGAATTACTCTCACAGAGATACCCAGAAATAATGTTTACCCAAGGTATCTGGGCACCTTCTGATCTAGTCAAGTTGATACATAAAATCAACCAGCACAGTGGCTATGTACCAAGAAATTAAAGGCTGCCTTGAGGAACGGTGGGAAGCTTCCAACCAACAGCCTTTAGTTCTACAACCTCAAGGAAATGAATTCTGCCAACTACCTAAGCAAGGCTGGAACAGATTCCTCCCTGGTCAGCATCAAATGAGAAAGCAGCCTGGTTGACACCTTGATTGCAGCCTTATGAGACCCTGGTTAGAGGACACAGTTTAACCGTGCCTGGATGCCTGACACACAGAAACTGAAATAATAAATGCCTGTTCTTTTGAGCCGCTAAGGTTGTGATAATTTGCTACACAGCATAGAAAATTAATATAACCTACATACTTACCCTTTCTGATGCTTTTTTTCCTTTCTACAAATCCAGGCTTCCCTTTGATATCATTTTCCTTCTGCCTGAAGAACTTCCTTTAACATTTCTTGTAGCACAGAATGGTTGAAGATAAAAATCTCTTTTTTGTCTATTTGAAACTTTTGTCTGTTTGAAATGTTTTTATTGAGCTTTCATTTTTGAAGGATATTTTCACTGGTTACAGACTTCTAGGTTAACAATCTTTTTTCCTCCAGCACTTTAAGGATATTCCTTCTTTTCTGGCCTCCACTGTTTCTCATCAGAAACCAGGTATCATTTTTATGATTGTATCCCTATATATAATGTAGCTTTTTTCCCCTGGCTGATTTTAAGATATACTTTTTATCTTTGCTTAAATAATTTTAAATAAGAGGTGCCAAGATGTAGTTATCTTTCTCTTTATCCTTCTTGTGGTTTGCTAATCCTTGGATCTGTGGTTGATGCTTTTCATTGCTCTTGGAAAATTCTCAGCCATTATTTCTTTAAATATTTCTTCTGCTGAATTCTCTCTCTCGCTTCACTTTGGGACTCCCATTGTAAGTACTTTAGATCAATTGCTATTACTATTGTTTCACAAATCTTGGACCCTTTGTTCTGTTTTAATTTTTACTTTTGTTGTTCTATTTGTGTTTCAGTTTGGGTAAATTCCATTGACCTGTCTTCAAGTTCAATTATCCTTTGCTTTTTATATCTAGTCTGCCATTAAGACCACAGAATGGAGTCTTTTAAACATTTTAGATCATTTAGACATTGTATTTTTCATCTACAGCATTTCCATTTGGTTCCTTTTTATGTTTGCATCTCTGTGCTGAAATTTCTCATCTCCTTATTATGCATGTTGTGCGTTGTTCCCCACTAGATCCCTTATTGTATTTTTCAAAAGGGTTCTTTTACAGACCCTTTCAGATAACAAACATTTGCATCACCTCTGGGTCAGTCTCAATTCTTTTTCAGTCATGGGTCACATTTTCTTGTGTTTTTTTTTTGTTTGCAAGTATTATTATTTTGCAGACTTGTACATCAAGCCTGGATATTGGGGTACAAGAACAATAGCATGAAATATACAACATTTACCCTCACAAAAGCATATGTCTGTCCTGTCAGGCCACCATTGGTGGGAGGTGGGTGTTGAGACAATCTAATCCTTATCTGAGTTGGGCCTGCACTTCTTTGCAGCTTCAGTTATATGTAGTTCACCACAGATGTCAAATGCTTTAAGGAGAGTATCAGAACTTTCTCCTCAGCCAGGCTTGAGATCTGAGCACCCTCCATCCTTTTTTGAAATATTTTCCCTCCATTTTAATCTCTTCTCTTTTACTGTGATTCTATTTGTATATTGGACCACAGCTAGGATATTGTTTCACAAATTTCTGAATGTTTTGTTATTTTTTTCTGCCTTTTCTTTTTCATCCTTGGTGTTCAGGGTGGATAATTGTGATCCATCTTTCCTACAGTTCATCAGTCTTTCCTCTTCAGAGTTGCATTGGCTATTAAGTTCACCCAGCGAATTTTTCATTTAATAGTATGTACTTTTCAGTTTGCAATCTTCATTTGGTTCCATTTTATATTTTCAATTACTCTGCTGAGATTTCCTGTTTCTTCACTACATCTGTTTCTTTTTATTTAAACCTGTATTTAAACAAGCAGCTTTATATTCTGTTTTTAAGTTCTTGGCTGCTAATGCCAGTGTCTGGGCTGCTAATTCTGTGAATGTTTTTACTGACTGCTTGATCCTCTTAGGACTGATTTTATGCATTGGAAGGTAGAAATATTTCAGTTTTGTCCTCAGTCCAACAACATGGCCCTTCCTCTAGGATTTGGCCCTTACTACTTACCAAACTTTGGCCTTCCTGGGGTCTCAACTGAATGCTTGAAGTGCAGTCCCTCCACTTTAGGATAGAACCTGACCTTCTCCTAGCTGCCTCCTATCTCCATTTACCTCTCATACCCACAGCAACTTCTCTGTTACTTTCTGTAGAGTCTTGCTCTGCATGTACTTATCCCAGCTTCCAGTCAAGGTATCAAGGGGAACCTTTATGTAAAATTGTAGAGACCCTTTTGCACACTTCCCTCCTCTCTGCTAAACAGCCCCTCAGATTCAAGCCATCTCAGCAACCCTGAACCTCAATCTCTGCCTTTTCACATCTGTGAGACTACTGTTCTGCATGCCACCCATCTTCTTATACTGAAGTTAAGAAAGCGTGCCCAGGCTGATTGCTGGGCAAATGCGAATCTCACCTTGTGTATTTGCCTTCTATTAAGGATCACATTTCTGCAGTGGCTGTTATGCAATCCCCCCAAAAAAAAGTTGCCTCACATATTTTTTCCTGCTGTTAAAGAGAGATAATAAGTCTTATATCAGTGACTCTACCATGGCCAAAAGTGAAAATCAGCACTTTTTTATATTTCTTAAGTCTGATTTATGTCCATGTGTCCCGGCTTTGGCTGTGAAATGTTCAGAACCTTTCCAATTATTTTAAAGGTACCACGAAATTTCCATAGCAATATTTTTGTGAAAGATGAAAAATAGACATTGCTATAAAATATTTTTTTTAAATATAGCATAAGAAAATAAGGTTGGCAGTCCCACTGAAAACTATGCAATGTCTTTCAAAATTCAAGTCTAAAGAGGACGTTTTACACCATAATAAAATAGTTGTTTGGCATCATTGACTTTTATCTCTCAAGGGCCCGATCCTAACTATTTTGTACTAAAATAACCAATCCAATCCAAATCAATCTCACTTTTGATTCTATACTTCACAGATTGCTGTTTTATGGAAGTTTAAGAAAATAAGCCACTGTGAATTCTGATAATGATTGGCTTAATTAGCAACTAAATGTCAAATAAATTTCTTTAAAATAGGAGATTCATGCAAAAAAAGTACTGTATTTGCATAAAAGTCAGAGTAGACCAAAGTTCAGAAAAGTAGTTGCATATTAATGGCAACATAAATTTATTACCAAATTTAAATGAACTTAGGGTTTGGATGAGAGAGTATAGGCAAAGAAAAAGAGAAAATGGGGGAAAAATATTACCAGGAATTAAGGAACATAGGAATGGGAGGGAATAAAATGTAATTTTTCCTTTTTGTGTGTTTGCCCTTCATTCAATGCTTAACAAGGGTCCTGGGATCAAGGAATTACATTTTAATTACTTGACAGCACCAAACAACAAAATACTGAGTAAGAAGAAAGTAAAGTAAAATTGAAAATTAAAGAATGTGTTTGGAATGAATTTGGGTCGGATATTTCACAATTATTTAATTCTATCATCAAAATTTAAAACTATTTGGTTTTATCCATTCCAACTAAATGGAAAGCAGCATTCCAGAACTTGGGAGTATAAATCCATTTGATGATACAGAAATTAGGTTTTGCTATGTTTATAAATCAGGGAACTCTTATATGATGCAAAGTATCTGATTCTATAAAATCTTTGGACACCATCCCCAACCTGTTTCAGTAAATAGCACATGTAAATTATGTTATCTGTTTCCCTTTCTAACTTAGAAATAGGTGGCAGTTACTGAAATTCTGAATCTGTTACAGTAAGTGAATTCTTGGTACAGTTAGCATCAGCGTCTGTTATGCCCCTGCATATCTCACCTTCTTTTACTTTAGACCAAATCACTCCTGTCATTCTTTGAGATCTAAGATGGATACTGGCAAATTTAGAGGAACAGATTGAATCATTGCACAAAATAAAACCAAATTTTTCCCCATGAGGATAGACTTGCCATCCGTTGCTACATTCATAATGACTGGGTCCATTCATGCCTCAGGAACTGCAAGAATGAAGTCAAACTGGGGAAAGGTTCCTCTCACATGGTAATAGCATAAGTTCTAATGTTATGGTGCCAACACTGATTATTCCCAACAGACATCTGCTCTGACCACAGACATCAGTAATTCCATTAATCGTTTTTATTTCCTTAGGAGCTAGGGGACTATACCCAAAGGAGCAATACAGTACTAAAAAAAGGATAAGAATATATCGTGTTCTTTCCTAATTTGGGGTCTGCAAACGAGCCTTTAAGCCTGAATTTCGTATCTAAAACATCTCAGCCAGGTGTTTCTTATCATTTGCAATAGGAGATAGTAATGTCCAATTAGGACTATGTAGGCTAAATGATTAGGATCATCATCAATGTGGATAATTTAATGATAATAAATATGTAACTGTAATCTAGTAAAATATTTTTGAAAGAGGTATGTAACATTCTCTTTGTATTACTATATTCCAGCAGATTGTACATACCAATATTTGTCTCAATACAGACTGCTTTTAATAAGAAAATAAATGATATTTTGTTTTCAAATATTATAATATTCTGAAAATTTATTCTTTTGCTGTTCTTTTAAGAATATTCACACACTTGTTCACTAGGGATTCGGGGGGTAGGGGGTAGACCCACATTTGAGGGATGTGGTGAGTACTGGGGAGGGGAGGGACATGCTTGGAAAGTAGTTGGGGAAGGGAATTAGGGGGTCTCAATAGGGGGAAGGAAATCCTCTAAAATTGATCTATGTGAATAGCTGTAAACTTGGTAAATTTACTAATGATCATTTAATTGTACACTAAAATGGAGTAAAGGCATGATATGTAAATTATACTTCAATAAATAAAAAAATATCATTTTAAAATCTCATATGGGCTAGTTTTATAAATCAAACGTATAAGACTGCTTTATCTGGGTTTTGTTTCATAAGCCAGTGTCATCTTAGTATATATAATATACAGGGACTGTCCAGAGAGTATCCAGCCATTGTTAGTATGCAATTTTCATATTACATGGCTGGATATGTTCCAGACAGCCCTCTTCTATAATTTATTTGTTGACTTTAATAATGTGCTTTATTTCCCCTTTATTTTTCCATTAACTATTGAATTATATAATATTCTTAATAGTCCTCTATGTGCTAGGGATGTTTCAAGAATAGATTTATTCACCAAAGTGATTTTGCTTCTGAAGCACAACTCAAAGTAACTTGTCTGTCAATAATGCCCATTGGATATTAAACTACTTTACAATTCATAGCAAAAAAAATCAAATCATTAATAACTCCCTAGAGGTTGCAGCTTTTAAAAGAACAATTTGAAGGTAAGTCTGAATGTTTCCAGGAAAAGATTTGTTTCTCACATTTGTCTGCTCCTACTTCTGCTTTCCTCGAGTTGTGTTAACATAAAAATAAAGTCAATATCAAAATGAAATTTGAAGATGGCATAGAGAATTTATAGAGATATCAGAGGATCTGTGGAAAGAGAAACAGAAGAACTGATGAGAAGTTGTAGAACTATGTGCTAAGGATGCTCAACACACATTCTGATATTGGTGGGAATTTTGCATGTGAGCAATTGCAGACATCTTTTTGGCAGTATTTATGCCACGATGTTGAATCACAGTTAGGAAATTAAATTACCTTTTAGTTGGTGTGTGTGGGTTTTTATCCTCTTGAAGTAAATAATTGATTACTCAAGGTATAAGAAAACTGTTTACTGTTTGCCATTATAGAATTTCTAAAATAGCATTTCTACAAAACATTGTTGAAATCCTTTAAAAAATTAGGCAAGTTTATAAGATATATCTTTAATACTTTGGTTCATCTCTTGATCATATAAGTTCCTGAAAATTCTATTTAGGAGTTAACAGAATTATAAAGGTTAGACTTTCAGGAGGAAAGATTTTGATCAAGGTCACCCTATCTTTGAGTTTTGTCCAAACATCTTTTGGGCACTGGCTCTGGAACAATATGGGGAAGGTTTGGGAATGACTAAACTTTTGTGAAATATGTTTACAAAGAGTTGTCCTCTAAAGCTGGCTCATTTTTTACTCCAGGGTGGACTGAGGTAGGTGCATTAATGCTCAGTTTAATTTTGCCTGTGCTTAAATAACTAAATGGTGATTTTTTCTCATAAAATATTGAAAAATAGATAAGCTTTTTTGTATTCCATTGCCAAAATGTAAATAAATAATTGAATTCTGTGCTTAAGGAATAATCCTGGGCTATAAGATCAGTATAGCAGGCTGAGGCAGGAGTTTGATTCATGTTTTTAAACCACATCACAAAATAAAATATAAATATATCTTCTTGTTCTTTGTCTTGTCATTGTCTTTTTCATATCATTTTTAATTTTATGTGTTAACTTAACTGAACTAAAGGATGCCCAGATAGCTGGTGAAATATTTCTGAGGTGTCTGTGAGGTGTTTGCAGAAACAACTAGCTCCTGAATCAGAAGACTGAATAATGTAGATCTATCCCCACCAACATCGGCAGGCATCATCTAATCAATAGTCCTGAATAGAACAAAAGACAAAGAAAAGGTGAATTTGCCCTCTCTGTTTCAAATGGGACATACATCCGTGATGCCTTTGAACATCGGCATTCCTGGTTCTTGGGCCTTCAAACTCAGATTGAATTATACCACCTGCTTTTCTTCCTCTCTGGCTTACGGATGTCAGATTGTGGAACTTCTTGGCTGTCATAATCATGTGAGCCAAGTCCCATAACAAATATCTTTATCCATCTCTCTCTCTCTCTCTCTCTCTCTCTCTCTCTCTCTCTCTCACTCTCTCCCTCTCTCGCTCTCTCTCTCTCTCTCTCTCTCTCTCTCTCTCTCTCTCCCTCTCTCCCTCTCTCCCTCTCTCCCTCTCTCCCTCTTATTGATTCTGTTTCTCTGAACAATCCTAACTAATACAATGATTACAAAATAATAAAGAATCATGATGGCAGTTAATGAATTCCTAGAACTAGTCACTTAGCTGTCTATGCCCCTTCCAATTTTCAAAATTCTGTAATTTTAAGTCAGAGTTCTCCCTTGCTTGCTCACTAAATGCACCATTTCACTTCCTGTAGAATTTCTTGTCATTAAGCTGTAGTAATAGGCAAGGCAGGTGTGGTAATACAGATCTCTAACATGTTGGCTTAATACATTGGACCATATCATGACATTGAGACGATATGACAGACAGTCATGATGTCTGAGAATACACAGGCTCCATATGGTCTCTTGATTTACCATTCATTCCATTACTTATACTTTACTACTCTTTTTACTTTACTACTGCTCCCAAACTCAAACCCTCTACCAACGTGACTTTAGAGAGTGTATGCTGTGTTGTTTACCGATACTATTTCCTGTATCTGCAGATTGCTTTTTTCATTGTATCCCCCTTAAAACACAAGACTAGCTATATAAAAATATGTATCCTTTTGTTTTAAAAATATTAAGAATATTAAGAAATCCACACCAAAATTAATCTGGGGTTTTATCAGAGCAGTTTTTCTGAGTGGGACCTTTTGTTGCATTTATTCAATCTCCGCCTTTGATTGTGTCTTTTTCTTTGTAATTTCAAGAATGTCAGAATTCTGCAGCCTTTCCAACATTTTTAAATAGATCTTAGTGACTAAAATATGTTCTCATAAATCCACTAATTTAGGACATTCTATATTTTCATAATAACATGCATAACATTTTAAAACATTTGTAATTAACTTGACCATAACTTTATCCATTCTTTAATATTATGTGTTATAAAATTTTTTTTTAGTAATTTACCTTTCCCTCTTAAAGTAGAGGATATTGTATCCTGATATATATGATCCATCATTACCACGCTACATGGTCCTCGCCAAATTTTTTATTTCCTTGTATTATTAAGTCATATCTGTAATCCTATAGATAACTAATTTTTTAATTTTTAATTTTTATTATGGATACATAATAGTTGTATGTATTTATGGGATACATGTGATATTTTGATACAAGCATACAATGTGCAATAATAAAATCTCAAATCAAATTGTGATATCCATCACCCCGAGCATTTATCACTTCTTTGTGTTAGGAACATTTCAATTTCACTCTTTTAGTTACTTTAAATATATCATAATTTATCATTGGCTATACTCACTCTGTTTTCCTATCAAATACTAGATCTTGTTCATTCTATCTAACTATATTTTTGTACTCATTAACCATTCCCACTTTATCCTCCCCTCCCAACTACGCTCCTCAGCCTCTAGTAACCATCATTCTACTATCTAACTCCATGAGACCATTTACTTTAACTTTTAACTCTAACATGTAAATGATAACATGCAAAATTTGTCTTTCTCTGCTTGGCTTATTTCATTTAACATAATGCACTTCAGTTCTGTCCATGTTGTTGCAAATGACAAGATTTCATTATTTTTATGGGGGAATGATATTCCATTGACACATTTTCTTTATCCATAAATCCATCCATGGACACTTAGGTTGATTCCAAATCTTGGCTATTGTGAATAGTTCTGCAATAACTATGGAAGTGCATAAATCTCTTCATTATATTTATTTCCTTTCCTTTGGATATATAACTTAGCAGTGTGATTGCTGGATCATGTGATAGTTCTATTTTTAGGGGTTCTAGGTCACTCTGCATTCTTCTCCTTAGTGGCTGTACTAATTTACATTCCCATTCACAGTGTGCAAGTGTTCCCCTTTCTCTATACACTTGCCAGCATTCTTTGTTGCCTCTTTTTGATAAAAGCCATGTGAACTGGGGTGAGATGATATCTCATTGTAGTTTTGATTTGCATTTCACTGATGATTAATTGCACTGAGCATTTTTTCATATACCTGTTGGCCTCAATGTCTTGAGGTAGTATTATTTGGGTTATATCTGCTTGATGTTCTATGAATATTGATATCTTTATCTAGGTTTGGGAAGTTGTCTGTTTTTATTTCTTTGAATAGACTTTCTATCTCAATCTCTCTACCACTTCTTTAAGGCCAATAACTCTTAGATTGGACCTTTTTATGCTATTTTGTAGATCTTGTAGGTATGCTTCATTCTTTTTTTATTCTTTTTTTCCTTTTCTGACTGTATTTTCATATAGCCTGTCTTCAAGTTCACTAATTCTTTCCTTTGCTTGGGCAATTCTCCTGTTGAGAGACTCTGATTCATTTTTAAGTTTGTCGATTGAATTTTTCAGCTCCAGAATTTCTGCTTGATTTTTTTTTATTATTATTATTTCAATCTCTTTGTTAAATTTCTCTGATAAGATTCTGAATTCCTTGTCTGTGTTATCTTTAAGTTCATTGAGCTTCCTCAAAACAGATACTTTGAATTTTCTATTTTAAAGGTCACATATGTCTTTCATTCCAAGATTGGTGACTGGTGTTTTGTGTAGGTTGTTTGGGAACGCAATGTTTTCCTGGATGTTTTAACACTTGTGGATATTCATAAATGTCTGGGCATTGAAGAGTTAGGTATGTATCTTAATCTTCATAGTCTAGGCTTCCCAGATATTCAAAGTTTTCTTGAAACTTCAAAGAAATTGAATGTTGTGATCTAAGTCTTTGGTCACTGTAGATGTATCAGCAATAGGGGGCATCCCAAGCCCAGTAAAGCTGTGACTCTTGCAGACTGCTAGAGGTAGCACCTTGGTGGACTTAGGTAAAATACGGGAGAATTCTCTGGATTACCAGGCAAAGTGTTTCCTTCTCTTTCCTCACTTTTTCCCAAACAGAAGAAATCTCACTCTCCATGCTGGGCTCCCTGTATGTGGGGGAGGGAGGAAGCTAGTATTCCTATGGCCACCAGAGCTGGGACTGAACTGAGTCACACCTGAAGCCAACATAGTACTGGATCTCACCCAAGGCCCATGGAGACTGCTCTCTGGATAACACTTGATGTTTATTTAATGTCTGAGAGCTCTTTAGTCAGCAGATGGTGATTCCTGCCAGGACTGTGTCATTTTCTTCAGGATAGCAAGGGTGAGTCTACAAATGCTGGCCCAGGGTGGGTCTACAAATGCTATCTAGGAGCTAAGGCCTAAAATTGAGGGCTTTAGGAATCTGGTTGGTGCTTTATTTTACCATGGCTTAGCCAGTACCCAAGTTGCAAGACAGAGTCCTCTGTAATAATCCCTTTCCTTTCCTCAAGCAGAAGCAATCTCTCTTTGAGCTGAACTGTCTGGAATAGGGGGAGGGGTGACATAGGCACCCCCTTGTTCACCTTAGCTGGTATCTCATTGGGTTACATGTTTGCCAAGTTCACTGACACTAAGCCCAGCACAACACCAGCACTTGCTCCAAAGACTTTAGTGTCTGTGTACTGCCTTTCAAATTTACTCTGGGCCCCAGGCCACTTTAGTCACCATGTGATGGAGCTAGCTGGAACTCAGGCCCCTACAACTGGGGCAGAGAATTTCCTTCTGGCCCAGGTTGGTCTAAATGTTCCCTCCATCCATAGGCACCAGTAGAATTCTGCCCTTTGTTGTGTTCTGATGTGATGGTTCAATGCAAAGTCCTATAATCACTTAGCTCTCCCTCCCCCAAGCACACAGATTTGCTCTCTCTACAAGGCCCTGGGTGAGTGGGGAGGGTGGTAGAAGGAAGGAGGGGGTACAGGGGCTACAAGACTGTCTTTCCTAAGCTCTTCAGTGCTTATTTCTTTGATATGATGTTAAAAACAGGTACTGTACTTATTCACCTAATTTTTGGTTTTTATGAAAGTGTTTTCTTGCCTGGATGTTCAATTTGGTGTTTCTGCAGGGAACGACTGCTGGAGGGTTCCTTTTGGCCATCTTGCTCTGCCTCCTCCAAGGTCACTATTTCTTCTTAATCAACACTCTCCATTCGGGCCCCAATTGAAAAATAATATAAGTAAAATTACTAACTCAACTTATGATCTAGTTTTGTCATCAATTTGTCTACATTTGCCAACTGAGTTGTTCAAAGCTTCGGTGTAGGTGTAGAGCGACATATAATTTGGCATGGCAATGTAAGCATTTGCTCTGGGTGATATCTGAAATGTATATTTCCATTATCACTAACTTAGAGCGTATCTGTTAGTATTTCTCTTGCATGATTCCCTCAATAATATCCTCACTAAGTGTTGGTACAAACTAACAAGATAAGTCAACTTGAGTGGTAATATATTTTGGGAAATCAGCTCACTACAAATTGTGACTGCAAACATTTGTGAACTTTTTTTTATCTGCCCATTGAAGACATTTAGGGTTCTTGTGGAAATCTGGGGAGCTATGAAAAATATAATTATGCCTTTAAATATGTCTCTGAAAGAAACTTTAAAAAATATCCTTTGTTTTTGCTTTCACTGCTAATTGACTGAAGTCTGAACAGAATTAAAGGTATTATTTGTATTGTTTGTGCATTCTTCTAAATCTTTTGACTAGGTTTATTCAGTGACTATGGGGTCAACATCATTCTAATTGGTATTCACTCCAGTAACTGTGAACTTTCCCAAGTGACCAATGTGTGTAATGATATTAAGTGCCATCTGTTCAAGCCATTTATCTTTTATATGATAATGCCTAGTTTCTTCTATTTCCAGGGTCTCATGACATCATGACTAAAATGATAATAAGTATTTCCATAAATTTACAAGCCTCTGACCAAAGGTGAGAGAGAAACATGTAAACTAATTGTTTAGATTATAGTTAGCGAGAATCAGACAGATAAATTTTAGTATTTCTATATCCACATAAAACACACAGAATTAGATTTCTCTTCTAAACTTTATAATATACACTGTGATATTTTCTACGAAAATCCAGTACTTCCTAATGAGAGAATGTATGTTTATTTATCTCTGGGAAAATATTAGCTATAATCACTCCTATTTCACATTATTTATGTTTTGTAACTTATTTCAAAATGTATTTCGTTAATTTGAAATTCATTGCCCTAGAACAATGTTTATTTTATTGTTATTATAACAAACACAAATTACATAACTATCACTCATATGGGTCTTCTTCCTTCCCACTAGAAAGTTATGATCCATGGAAGTGGTGATGTAGTGTGGTTTTTACAGAACCCCTCTACCAACCACTTTATAGCTGGTTACTTTTTAAACGCACACTAACAGTTGGAGGATAAGAGGTCAAGATGGTGGCTGTTACAAGAAACACATATTTCTGAGCAGATGGCAAATGAACCCAGCAAGATTTTTAAGAAAGAGAAAATATCCTATATATTTACATATTTAAATGTATTATACTTGAAATATAATATTTGGAAAGTAAAAGTAGGTGTTTTAAAACAATGTTAATCTCTATCAGCACACACGTCTGTACTCCTTTTCATGCATAGCAACCAGAGAAAAATTAAATACTAAATTCTATTAATATTAGTTATTGTCAGATAATACAAGTTCCAAGATATGTGAGAGAAAACATAAACTGAAATGATTAGTAAAGACTGTGATGTTCAATAAGACAGTAATGACTTCTCTCTTAGCCTCACCCTCTCTATTTGTAAAATTGTTAAGTATTTTGTAAATTTTCTTCAGACAGGGACATTAATTGTGCTGGACTTAGAATCATTTCTCTTTCAACATTGTCTCCATTTTCCTCCTCTGAATTGTTCTGTAGACAAAAAGAGTTAAAATAATATATGAGACAAGAGGAGGTATATAGTATATAAAAATATAATACTTACCTGGCAGGGGAGATACCATGATCACGAAGGTGGTTTTCCCAGGGCGAGGCTTATCCGTTGCACTCCGGATGTGCTGACCCCTGAGATTTCCCCAAATGTGGGAAACCTGACTGCATAATTTGTGGTAGTGGGGGACTGCGTCCGCGCTTTCCCCTAAAAAAATAAAATATATATATGTATGTATATATATGTAATAGTCTCTGGAAAATCAAAATTCTCAAGAAAATATTTGCTGCTGTTATAATTTTGGGAACACAAGAACAATGAAATTTGATCAAGAGGTCTTCGGTGGATTTGAATCACATGGACATTCTCCTGCTTTGAGGGCTAATTAAGAAAGCCAGACTTATTGAAAGAGGGGGAGGATTTAGACAGTATATGAGAACAGTGATAGGAAGTAGGCTTCAAATTCAGACAGTATTTCTACTAACAGAAGAAACTAAAATTTTAGCTTTTAAAATTTTAATCATTCAAATGTGTAAGGCACTGTTTGATGACACAACTGAAAAATAAGGAAGTTTTCATACCTCTGTTTTCTGGTGTTTTATATAACGTAGGAAAATATAAATTCCTGGTTAAGAACTAAATGTTTTCTTTTTAAAAAAGCCCTCAGACTTGAAAATAATGTAGAAAAACACATATGTGACCTGATCTGCTTGGTTTCTCCATTGTCTTTTTTGACACCTTAACTTTTTCAGCATTTAAATAAAATATCTTGACCTTATGCATTTTAGTGATACAGTACTGGAGTAATATTTGTTTATTCAGTATTTTTCATTTTGACAATATTATATTTTCTTAGATCTGAACCTTCAAGTTGTTCTTGAATATTTTAAATTGCATTTTCAGGTTAGATTAAACTTTTACTGATTTTATTTGAATTTATTATTTAAAATGGAAATTGTATGTGATGGTAAAAAGATGAGTGCTTTGAAATGAGGAATCCTGGATAGTGAAATATTGGTTCAAATTCTAGATGTTCCATTTATAGCTATGCCACCTCGAATATGTTTCTTATCATCTTTAGCCTTAATTTCTCATTTGGAACATGGAAATAATAAACACATTTCAAAAAGTTATATTGATGGAATGAGATCTCACATACTTAATCCTCCATAAATGGAAGTTCCTATGACTATCAATAAATTGATTCATCCAGCTTTTTACTTAATTCTTTCTTTATTTTCTTCTCTGCAGCCAAGAAAAGGCTTAAGTTCAAATTCTAGATTGACAGTTTAACTCCATGACTTTAAGCAAGTTATGTACTTTTCAGAGTCTACAATTTCATATTTATAAAAGGATATCATGAAATCACACCTTAAAGTTTGATCATTAATATTAGATAGTCTGTAAGAATCTGGCTTAGTATTTAGAATATAGTAGGTGCTCATTTAATGACAGCTGCTAGTATTTTGACTTTTAGACTTATATCACTATTATTACATGGATTGCTTTGATAGTACACTTTTCTAAAATGTATTTTTGTGCTCTCTAAAATATATACTTTCCTTCATCAAAACTACAGAAATAGATTAATAGAAATTAAATAGTTTAATGGAAAATAGAAATCTTACACAGATTAAAGGAGTCAGTAGTTTGGAAGAAAGGCATAAAATCTCTAGAAAAAAAAAATACAAAAATTATTAATGCTATGTTAAACACAAACTACTTATACACGTAGTATGTAAATGCTGGAAAGAACCAGTTTTTAAAGGAATACAGTGAGTTCATGAGGGGTTTTGATAATTGACTTTATTCAGAAAATGATTCTAATACATGGTGCATGTCAAAAACTGTGATAAGTTGAGCATAACATTTTTATCTGCATGATTTGTTATTTTTATGCATTATAATTAAATGCATTAGTGTTACACATTGCTATTAATTGTACCCTTGCAGAATTTTAAAAAAAATCATTCTTATATAAGTTAAAATGAAAATCAAGAAGGTTATATGTTCAAATTTTTTAAAATAATATTTTTATCATTTAGGGTTTCTGCATTTTTAAGTTTTTCATATGAAATCAGTTATTTCAAATTTTAAAAAAATATAAAAAATACCTTCCAGGTGAAGAAATCATTTTAATTTTTAGTAGCTTATGTGGTATCCTCCTTTATGATACTGCACACTTAGCTTAGCAAAAATTTTGCCTAAAAATAACTGCTTATCCAAACTGTTCTTTACATTGACTATATATATATATATATATATATAACCTTCAAATTTTTATTTAAAACATTTCTACTGGTTAATTTTTAAGAGAAAGAAGAAAGACTTTACAATTGACATAAAAATTCAGTAGAACTTCTTACTTGCCTCTATTTCTGGGCCCAATTTCAGTGCAGAGTCCCCTGGTTGTATCCCAGGGGTTACTTTATATCAGGCTCAAGAATCTGTGGTCCTGGCTTCTCTAGGGTATGTTACAGTTTAAGTGGCAAATATTGTTTCCAAGCCCATGGGAAGGATTAACTTTGCTAAAGTGGACATATTTTGGGGTAAATGAAAAGCAAGTATTTCTACAGAAATAATCTTAAAAATGCCCTTTCATGCATCTGGAAATTACATAACTGGAAATGAAATCCAGAAGTAGATGTTTGCCCTTATAAATATATTGCTACCTCTGACATGAGGGATATAGAGAAAATTAAGACAAGTGTATGGTATCAGGTAAATGAAGATATCCTATGCGTAACTAAAAATGAAAATGTTTGCTTTAAATGGGAGCTGTGTTTTGTACTTTTAAAAAATGTGGAATAATTTATTCCATAAGAAAAAAATGTTAAAATATAATGGAAATCCCTTTCAAATGAAACTTCTTTCAAAAAATCTGTGCAGATAGCCTTTGATCTTCCTTTTAATTTATATAAGAATGCTACGAAAATCACAATAGTACAATTAATTAGAGAAATTAGAGTAAATTAGAAAGATATGTGTCAACAAGTTTTAAAATTTCTGCTAATAATATTTCTATTATTAATTTCTATTCATGCTGGTCTAATTTGTGCTTTTCTTTTTAATAAAGACTTACACTTTTACAAGAAAGCAGATCTCTGTAGATGAGGTGATTTGACTTCTCACGGTACAGCTTTTGAGTAAATCCCAAAGACTAAGTATTAGCAGAACCAATGTCATATATTTACAGTAACCACAATGCCATACTCAAAGTAACAACAACAACAAAAAAAAATCAGACTTTGTGAAGTGTCTTACCAATTTAAATTCTTTCTATGAGGGCAAATAAAACAGAAATTTGGAGTATCAAACCCCCACTTTCTCTCACAATAACCTGAACATAGAAGTTTCAAGCATTTTTTTAGAATGAGAGTTTCTGGTTTTATATCTAAAATGACCCAACTAAATCACATTGAATGCCTATTTCTGTATTCTAACTTGTTAGTTTAGGGGAGAAGAGACTTCTTTTGTCACTCATCACCAGGTTCATGGCTGAGGCACCTATAACAGAAGACAGATTAACATGAGAAAAGCTTACACATGTATTTAATGTAAGATTTATGTGACATGGAGGCCTTTAGAAATGAGGACCCAAAGAAACAGGGAACCCCGTGTATTTTTATGCTTAGGTTTGTGAAGAGTCAACATGTGGAGGTAGCATTGGACAAAGAGGGTAAGCTGTAAAAGTAATAAACTGGGTAACTTAGCAAGGCCTGTTTGTTCAGATCCTTTTCTGTGTCCCACTGTGACATTCCTTTCCTCCAGGTATAAGGTACAGCGGGGTCTTATGACCTACTTCAGAGGAAGATCAGAGAATTCTTTTATGGCCTGCTTCAGGGGAGAAGGGTGAAAAAAGTTCAGAGAGAACTTCCTTCAGCTTTTTCTCAAATACATATCCTGGGGTAGCATGCACTGCTCACCATCATTAGCATATAATAATGAATTTCCAGATATACGTAGTTCAGAAGGCTACCAAAACTTGTTTTCTTCCATCAAATTTATGGTGTTCAGTTGTTATCCGTACTTTAGGTATGTTTATTTTATCTTTCACCCTTGACTTTCTGGGGTAGTGAACAGGATGATGTTACTGTTGGCTTAAAATGGGAAATTAGAATGATTTAATTCAGGAATTTTAATACTTGGTTTCCTACAACCTAGAGTATTATGGTTTACTATTTTCTTTTCATGTTTAACGAAAGGCTTTTTGCTTCTTATCCAAATGCTAACCACAAATCTGTTACTGTCTTGAAGATATCCCTTTGCTTAAGTCTAACATGAAGTTACAATATTCTTACTTTTCTGAAAAACAGGAAATTTTTGGAACATCGAGGTATCAGAAGTGACTACTTCTTTCAGAAAATCTGTCTCGGAATTCCTAGGCACAAAATATACAGCCTAATTTCATATGGTTTTCTAATTTTTATTTAGGGTGAATATTTAAAGAAACATTTCCTCATGTAGTTTTAGAAACTGTAAGCAGGTAAGAATGCTGGTTCCTAAAGATTTTGGAAGATTAGTATTCAAGAAACTCTGGAAAATGCATTGAAAGTAGAGTTATTTGACTTGGACCTCTGTGGACACCTGCATATTTGAAAAAAAAATTTCTATAATTATATTTTTTAAAATTAATAAAATACTGACTTAAAAATCTAGTGTGCTTGGGACTTAGTCCAGAGGAGAATGGTGCCAGGTGAGACCAAACAAGAAGACAGTGAAAGGGGATTTGGATTTTATAATTATGATGGGAACTAGCAGGCAGTTTAAGAAAGAAAACGACAGGACCTGAATATGCATTCCTGCCTGCTCTCTAAATGTAGCAGCGGTAGCTCTGCCTGTCCTCGTGTCCCCAAATCAGAGCATAGATAGGCTCAACATGAAAAACTCTCTATCCACTGACGAAGGGGGCTTACCCACTCAGTTGGAGGTATAACTTCCCTTCATATTGCTGCCAACTTCCTGTCACTGTCCCAGAGGTTCCGAATTAGCATTTGTGACCTTCAAACAGCCTGATTTCCCCAGAGTCATTGAACACAGCCAGTTGGCCTTACTAGGCTGAAAGCCATATGGCATCAATTGCAAATGTTTTGCTACCGTTCTTAAACATATCCACCTGGCTGATTTACTGTGTTGACCGGATGCTCACCTTGAATGTGAGTATGGTTCCCATAAATTTTTTTTTGAAAATCAAGAAACATAGATTTAAATTATGATTAACTTTATCTTATTAAGATGTTGAAGAAAGATGCTGAAGTAACTTCTCATTGTCAGTTTATAGCATTGTGTGAACCCACTGGGAGAAAAGTGATGAAATGAAATTAATGAAACCATCCTATAAGTATAGATACATAGATTGTTAAAAGTACAGTTTTAGGAAATTTGCAATATGAAAGTGCAAGGTAAATATCACAGCAAGGGAAAGAACAGGCATGGATCACCTTGAACTTTTGAACTCATATACTTTTCATAAAAGTATAAATTTAGTTCAAAACATTGCCAAAATGCATCCTAGAGCTTGGGGATAATTAGAAAAGAGAAGACCTCCTCCAGAGCTATAAATTATTAGTTGGACTCTGTAAATGGATGCAGAAGATACAGGTGCAGGGGGACGTACAGGAAGAAAGCAAGGAGGAACTTATTAATAAATATAGAGAAGAAATGAACTTAGGACAATTAAAAGCAAAGGTAGAGAAAATTCTGAAAGGAATCTGAAAATAGCACATGCATACACACTGTGCTCCTCAGTTACAATACTGTTGCCAGCCATCTCCCTTTCAGCAGTATAGCCCATGACTTGACATAATAATATAACCAGTTCTCTCAGAGGAATGGGTTTTAGGCTGATTCAATGCTTTGTTGAAATAGAAAGCAATTTTTATCCAAGATTCTTTAATTTATATTTTAGTTAATTAGTAGCAATACCAATTCTTGCCAAGCAAGAAATTCAAATTCTTGAAGATTAAATTTTATTTTGTCTCTACTAGAGGTAAGAAACCAGTCTTTTGGGAGGCACAAATTAGTATGACAGCCAACATTTATTTTTTCATTCTAAAACAAAACCTTTCTGTGTAATGAATTATATTATTTGTCATAATTCTAGGAAGTGGCATCTTCTAGCAACTATAAATATAAAGTGTATTATTTTTGGAGAATAAAATAGTAAGCTATAACATTAGAGATCAAAATGATGTTTAAAGGAAAACTATAACTATAGTCTTTAGTATATTAAAATGTGATTGATTAGATAATATTTTATACATCTATCCCTGCAAAAGAAACAACTTTTTATTTTTTATTTTTATTTTTTTGGAGACAGAGTCTCACTCTGTTGCCTGGGCTAGTGTGCCGTGGCGCTGGTCTAGCTCATAGTAACCTCAAACTCCTGGGCTTAAACAATCCTTCTGCCTCAGCCTACTGAGTAGCTGGGACTACAGGCATGTGTCACCATGCCTGGCTATTTTTTTCTATATATCTTTAGTTGTCCAGCTAATTTCTTTCTATTTTTAGTAGAGACGGGGTCTTGCTCTTGCTCAGGCTGGTCTCGAACTCCTGACCTTGAGTGATCCTCCCGCCTCAGCCTCCCAGAGTGCTAGGATTACAGGTGTGAGCCATCACACCTGGCCAGAAACAACTTTTAATAGATATGTTTTCTTTGACTTATGAACAACAAAATTTGTGAGATAATAGATACAAATATTTGACAGGGTCAATTTTCTTGAAATCAGATTTAATTAATTCAATAAACATGTAGTGATGACCCCTGCATGCAATGCATTTTGCTTATGCTGAGTATATTTGATTTTTGTCTGTGGTCATGAATTAATGCATTTATGCCTGAGGATGTAATTTATAAAATATTTGAGAGTATTTTACATAAGCAAAATAAATAAGTAAATAAATAAATGCCTAAATTCTTTTCTTTAAAACCCAGGTAATGTTATTTTGGGAGGTATATAACTTCTCCAAACTCCAGTTCCTTCGACTGGAAAAAGTACCCTCTTTCATATTTAAATGAAGTGTAATGTGTATAAAGGCAATCAGCACATAGTCGGTTCTTAATAACTCAAGCTAATATCGATCCTATAGATTGTATTATCCTATGTATGGCGGTTCCATGGTGTAATGGTGAGCACTCTGGACTCTGTATTATACTATGTATGCATAACCTCTGTACCTGTTGTATTCCAGTCTCTGGCTTTCTTTTCTGTGTGTGGCCTTAGGAATTTATATTAGATTAAAATAAGAATACCACTGTATAATTTTTGTCCTTAACTGCTTCATGGTAATTTTCAGATTTACATTTTCTGTATTGACCAAATTATGAATGGCTACATATAAAAACATATAATACTGAAAAGTTTCAGTTTTTTAAAGTTTAGAAGACTTCATATGCATTTGTAAGCAAAAATTATATAAAATATGCATGTGTTAACATAGCATATTTATTTAAGACATATCTAACAAAATTTAGAATTTTCATTGGTGTTGCATACATATTTGAAATTATAAATAGAAAAAAAGCAGACATTCAAAAATCAAGTTGAATTTACACCTTAGAAATATTTGCTATTTTTCACTAATAGAATGACGGAGTTTATGATTTTTAAATTATAGTTGATGTACAATTACATTTTACACAATTCCAGGCATCAACAACTTATATTAAAGATTAAATTGTTATACATCAAACCAAGAAAGATAGCAAATTTCTTATGTCCTGGTGTGGGAGGAAGAAAGACATTTTTAGTATAAAATTTACTATGGAACACAAAATAGCCAGATGGTACACATAATCCATTTGTTGAAGGGCTTCTAGTTCTTTCTGTGCATTGGAAGAAAACCAGGTGACAAGTTAGACAGCAGTTTTTATCTAAGACATTTCCAAATTGCATACATCCTGAAAATAAAGATCTAAAAGATGACTTCCAACTAAAACAAGCCATTCTTAATCAAAGCCACCTAGATTTTATTCTTAATGATCACAAACATTTTGTCTTCTCAAGCTTAAAACCCATTCTCTATTGTCTTTTGACACTGTAAGTGTTTTAGAATTTTTACACACATAGTCTTTTAAAAAAAAAAATTCCTCTTCACGGGATGGGATTGGCAGCAAAATGAGAGAATAAGTTTTTGCACTTGGTGATTTTTCCAAGATCACAGAGCTAGTAAATTCACCATGTGATTCAGATAAAACATGGAAATAGCCAATACTGGGTACATAGAAATGAGCAACATCACAATTATAAAAATAAAAATTATCCCTGGTTTGTTGGTTTTTGTTGGTTTGGCTGATTACTTCAGTAAACATGGATTCATATGTTATACTATGAGAAAATTTAAAGAAGAAAATTTATGTGATTTTTTTATGGCATACATCTGCTTGGGACAGACTGTGCTTTTTAGATGAACAACTTTATCCTGCAGTAAGAAATTCTGGAGAAACGTGATATCAGAGCTCAATTAAACTTGATATTTAAAGTCTTTATACTGAAATACTGAATCTATTCATGAACAATTCAAGAATGAGATTTGGCATAAAATCTATTTCATTATATTTCATTATATTAGTGTCTAGCATGGATGCTAATTCACAAGAAAAAGATTTGTCATTTTCCAACATCAGACAGTTATTTGAAGCGTGTCTGCCCTTGTGGTAAAGATAATTTAAATCAGAAACCTCAGGAAAGAATTATGGATATATATTAACTTAAAGATGAAGACAACTCACTTATTGTAATGGAATGGATTGTTTTGATTAGCATTGGTATTATCCCAATTTTCTAGAAAAATAATAAACTGGAATAAGCAAGCTCTTCCTGCTGTGGGCCATATTGAATGATAGAAAATAATTGAAATAAAATGCCAAGATTTTGGTGGGGACCCATCTGTACCTACTGGTATCTCAATTTTACCTGAGCACACTTAGAAATTTTAAATGTGTGCCAGAAGGCAGTGCTTTTCAAAACATGATGACTTTTGTTTTTACTACTAAAAATAATTCACCAGGGAAAGGGGAATAATGAAGGCTAAATGTGTGAAGAGGCAGCTCATACAATGGATTAAATCAGGTATAGGGTGGCAGTGTGTGAGGCATTTTGCATTAAAACTCATTCAAAATGCCATCAGTTACATGAGGATTCAGAACAAAAGAAAACAGCCTGTGTTCTGCAAAGCAACTGAGGGCGAGTATGCAATGTGTTTTAAAATGTGGATGAGAAATGAAGGAAAGAATGCTTTTTCTTCTGGTCTTTATCTTCCCTCTGGTTCTTAGCCAACTGCAACAATTTGTTTCCTATTCTTGCTTAGGGCACCTTCCATGGCAGCAGGTGCTTACTCATTCAAACAAATGTCACTTTGTTAATAATCACAGTGTAAGCATAGGCGACTAACAATCCTTCCTTCTAGCTGTGTGAAAGACAGGCACAGTAACTGCTGGGGATGAGAACCTACCGATTTTGTAAAAACTCACAGTATATTTTCACTGCTAAAGCCAGTACAGTATCTACTGGATCCGTGTGTTGCCTAAGGATTGGTCTTGGTTTATTCTTGAAGCCTGTTTTGTTTTCAAAGGTCCTGATTTATTAAACACATTTTATGATCACCATACCTAAGGATCACTAGTCTCTCATACAAGAAATAGGAATGTTATAGTTAAACTTTTGGCAAAGCATTAATAGGAATAAACTTTGGAATGCTGGCAAGTTAGAAACGATGTCCAAATATGATCTCAATCACCTCCCACTTATTAGGATGGTGTTTGTGAAGGCTGTAGTCCACACACCACACACTTCATCATATTTGTGTATCTTCATGTAGTAGATAATTCACATACACAACATTCACACACACACTATCTTCCTCTCTCTCTCTTGCACACCCTCTCTCATACAGTGAAATAGCAACATAATTATTAATAGAAATAAAATTTCTAAAATTCAAGTAAAGTGGAACGAAACTGTGTAATATCGTAAAGTTGTCTTATTTAGACTTTAAAGGTTTATTATTATTATTATTTCAGCATATTACAGGGATACGAATGTTTAGGTGTTTAGGTTACACATATTTCCTTTGCCCCACCCCAGTCAGAGCTTTAAGCGTGTCCAGCCTCCAGACGGTGCGCAACTCACCCATTAAGTGTGAATATACCTATCCCGCCACCACCAGCCCAACACCCGATGAATGTTACTACTATATGTTCACATGAGTGTTAATCAGTTAATACCAATTTGATGGTGAGTACATGTGGTGCTTGTTTTTCCATTCTTGTGATACTTCACTTAGTAGAATGGGCTGCAGATCTATACAGGATAATGCAAGAGGTGCTAGATCACCATTGTTTTTTGTGGCTGAGTAGAACTTCATGCGATACACGTACCACATTTTATCAATCCGCTCATGTATTCATGGGCACTTGGGTTGTTTCCACATCTTTGCAATTGTGAATTGTGCTGCTCTAAACATTCTAGTGTAGATGTCTTTTTTTACAGACGGTCTTTTGTTCTTTTGGGTAGATGCCTGGTAATGGGATTGCTGGATCAAATGCTAGTGCTACTTGTAATTCTTTCAGGTATCTCCATATTACTTTCCATGGAAGTTGCACTACTTTGCAACCAGCAGTGTATGAGCTTTCCTATCTCTCCGCATCCACACCAACATTTATTGTTTTGGGAGTTTTGGGGACAGAGTCTCACTCTGTTGCCCAGACTAGAATGCTGTGGCGTCAGCCTATCTCACAGCAACCTCAAACTTCTGAGCTCAAACGATCTTTCTGCCTCAGCCTTCCAAGCAGCTGGGACACTACAGGCATACGCCGCCATGCCCAGCTAATTTTTTCCACTTTTGGTAGAGACGGTGTCTCGCTCTGGCTCAGGCTGGTCTCGAACTCCTGAGCTCAAATGATCCGCCGGCATCTGCCTCCCAGAGTGCTAGGATTATAGACGTGAGCCACTGCACCTGCCCTGTTTTGGGAGTATTTGATAAAGGCCACTCTCACTGGAGATAAATGATATTTCTTTGTGGTTTTGATTTGCATTTCCCTGATGACTAGAGATGTTGAACATTTTTTTCATGTTTGTTGGCCATTAGTCTACCTTCTTTTGAAAAGTTTCTGTTCATGTCCTTTGCCTACTTTTTGATAAGGTGGTTTGCTTTTTCTTGCTGATTTTTCTCAGTTCTATATAGATTCTAGTTGTTAGCCCTTTATTGGATGTATAGCATGCAAATATTTTCTCCCATTTTGTAAGTTGTCTGTTTGCTCTTGTGATAGTTTCCTTGTCTGTGCAGAAGCTTTTTAATTGGACAGGTCCTATTTATTTATTTTTGTTGTTGCTGTGATTGCCTTTGGGGTCTTTTTCATAAATTCTTTGCCTAGGCCAATGTCTGTAAGACTTTTTCCAACATTTTGTTCTAGAATTCTTATAGTTTCGGGCCTTAGGTTTAAGTCTGTTATCTACCATGAGTTGATTTTTGTGAGAGGTCACCCACAAGAGTGGATCCTTTTTCAGTCTTCTACATGTGGCTATCCAATCTTCCCTGAGAGATGATTCACAGGATTATGGAAGAGATTGTTACAACTGAGTAAAACATAAAACCCTGAATACTTCTCAAATCTCCCTTTTGCAGGGAAACTAGGTAGCAATCTAAGAATTTTTTTAAAGTGAAGAAAATTTGGGGGATGTGCATGCTTGTAGCCCTGGCTTTGGCGAGGCAAATGCATTACATGTAACCAAAATGTTTGTACCCCCATAGTATCCTGAATTAAAAAATAAATAAATAAAGTTAAGTAAATAGCTTTATCAGGAATGTCATTTCAATAATTAATTTGCCAACATTTAGGGAAATTGAGTATGCCCCTTCTCTAAAAAGCTCATAATTTCTTTGCAGAGTCCCTCTAATGAAGATACACAGGAAAACCAGGGATGTGAATTGAAACATTGTTAGCAGATAGGAAAAGGGAATAGATAAATAAAATTTAGTTTATAAACTACCATGCAGTAGTTAAAAGGAATAAACTCGCCCTTTATGTACATTAATCTAATAGGTCTCAAAAATAATGTTGAGTATAAAAAGCTAGTAAAACATGGTGGATGTCACAAAGTCTTTTGTGTAAATTTAAAAATAGAAAAAAATTACAGATGTTGCTAGATATAGCTAAGTAAAAAAGGATTAGGGGTTTAATATTAAGAGTAGATTAGACATACACATATTAAATACATAAGAATTAGCTTTTGGATTAGTCTGTTGTATCTTTGGTTGCTGTTTCATTAATTTTTGTTCTTGTTTTTTATAATTTCCTTTGTCATGCTTGAGTTTATACTATTTATCATTCCCTAGTGTTTTAAGTTAACTGTTGAATTTATTTATATTTAGACTTTGTTGCTTTCTGGTGTATTTTAAGTATGCTTTTTTTATTTCTAAATCTACACATTTTAAAAAGAAAATCATATCATATTTTCCTGACTTCTAACTTATTGGATGGTGGTTAGAAAGAAGAGACCTGCATGATAATTTCTTGAAATTGGCTAATATTTGATTTATAGCCTCTTCACATGGTCAGGTTTTGTTGAAAAATAATGTGTATATTTGAGAATAATGTGTAGTCCTTAAAATGATAGATTTGTTGAGTTCTTATGTAAATACCATTTTGCTTTATATATTTTGATGGCAAGTTATTAGAGACGTCAACTTTTAGATTAGTCTATAAATTGACTCCTTCCTTTACAAATTGAGTCTTTTATCATTGTCTTGTGATCTTTTCTATTCTATGTAGTTCTTTATGTCTCAAAGAACTTGCTGTCTAATATTAATATAGATGGACCAGCTTTTCTTTGGCTAATATTTTAAGCAGCCCAATTTTCTATCTTTTGTCTCTCAGTTTTCTCGTAGTTTTATTTTTATGTGTTCTTCTTATCAATAGTATAATCTGGGATTTATTTTTATTATTTAGTTTGACCTTAACTGGAAAGTTAATTCATTTAGATTTATTCAGGTTATAGTTACATTTGGGCTCATTGCTATCTTATATCTTATTTCATATGTTCCTCCTTTGCTTTATTGCTTTTTACTTTTATTAACTTTTGTGCACCTTTTACATTAAGTGTTTGTTTAAATTTCATTTTCCCCTTTACTCTTTCAGTAGTTAAAATAAAATTTTAACAGACATATTTACCTTAAAGTCTACATTAATCATTATCTCTACTCTCCTTTTGTATAACATATGGACCTTAGGATTTTAAACATCAAATCATCCTCTGTCCCATCTGACTCATTGTTGTCCCATATTTTATCTTTTCTTTTTCCCCAAATACGATATTTTTTGTTATTTCACACAGACTGTGTGTATTTAGATTTATCCACACACTTACCACTTTCTTTGCTCAACATTTCTTCTTACATCTCCAGCTTCCCTTTTGTGGTTATTTTCCATCTTGCAAAAAAAAAAAAAAAAATCAAAAGTTTGTTAAAGTGTGAATCTGTGGGTAGTAAATTCATTCACTTTTAGGTTTTCTAAAAAGGATTTTAGTTTTTCTTTTATGTTTACTTGTATCTTTTGGGATCACTTCAAACACAGAAAATGTGTAAGAGGACTACAAAGAATTCCTATGTATCTTATACCCACATTTTCCACTTACTTATATTTTTCTAAAATGCACATATCATTCTCTCCTTTTCTTTAGTTTCAGTGTTCATTTTATTACTATGTTGACGAGAATGATTGTTTTTGCTATGACGTGAGGACTTAAATCAGTCTTACTTATTATCAATGCAGGCTTCCGAAAGAAAGAAAGAAAGGTACCCATGTGAGCCACTTTGTGGCTTCTAGTAAAAATGAAAATATGGGTCCCAAATATTGCCTAGACTGGAGGACGGTCATAGAGCACTCAGAAAAAATATGATGTGTTGCCATCATTGCAGTCAGTAGTGTATTTGTCTTTTATTTTGTTTCCTTGTTTATATTTTTCAACTCTTAAATTCAATAAACTCATATACAAAACTTTCTACCACTCTCACTTACTAATGACAAGAAAGACCCATGGAAATATATTTTCCAAAAAAAGTATTATTCATTTTAATGATAGTCACTTATCTAAGTGCTCGATATAAAGACATCATTTAATTTCTATAGTATCAATATGGGTTGCATATTTCCTCTAATATTTTATATGAAGATATACAAGCATACATGTAGATATTGCAGTTTTGGTTCCAGACCACGGCAAAAAAGCAAATATTACAATAAAGCAAGTCAAAAAATATATTGGGTTACCAGTGCATATAAAGATATGTGTATACTATACTGTAGTCTATTAAATGTGTAATAGCATTATATCTTAAAAAATGTATATACCTTAATGTAAAAATATTGTTAAAAATGCTAATCATTATCTGAGTTTTCAGTGAGTTGAAATTGTTTTCTGTGGTGGAGGGTCTTGCCCCAATGTTGATGGCTGCTGAATGATCAGCATGGTGGTTACTGAGGGTGAGAATGGCTGTGGCAATTTCTTCAAGTTTGCCACATTGATCGACTTTTCCTTTCATGAAAAGATTTCTGTGTAGCACGTGATGCTGTTTGATAGCCTTTTACCTGCAGTAGAACCTCTCTCAAAATTGGAGTCAATCTTCTCAAACTTTGCCATTACATTATCCACTAACTTTATCTAATATCCTAAATCTTTTATTGTCATTTCACCAGTGTTCACAGCATCTTCACCAGGAGTAGATTCTATCTCACGAAACTACTTTCTTTGCTCATCCAGTGGAAGCAAATTTTTGTCACTTCAAGTTTTATCATGAGATTGCAGCAATTTGAGTCACATCTTCAGACTTTACTTCTAACTCTAGTTCTCTTGCTATTTCTACCATATCTGAAATTACTTTCTCCACTCAGATCTTTTGCCCCTCTAAGTCATTCATGAGGACTGGAATCAACTTCTTCTAAACCCCCATTAATGTTAATACTTTGACCTTATCCCCTGGATCAAGAATATTCTTTGTGGCATTTAGAATTGTAAATCCATTCCAGAAGGTTTTCAATTAACTTTGCCCAGATCTATCAGAGAAATTACTATCTATGGCAGCTATAGCCTTCTGCAATGAATTTTTTATGTAGTATGACTTACTCTTGAAATTACTCTTTGATCCATGGGCTGCATAATTGTTGTTGTGTTAGCAGGCATGGAAACAACATTAATCTCCTTGTACATCTTCATCAGAGCTCTTGGGTCAATGAGTAGTGATATTTTGAAAGAAATCTTTTTTTCCCAAGAAGTAAGTCTCAACAATGGGTCTAAACTATTCAGTAAACCATGCTGTAAACATATGTGCTGTCATGAACGCTTTTTTGGTTCCATTTATAAAGCACAGGCATAGTGGAGTTACCATAATTCTTAAGGTCCATTAGACTCTCATAATGGTCAAGGAATATTGGTTTCAACTTAAAGTCACCAGATGCATTAACTCCAAACAAGAGAATCAGCCAGGAATTGACTTCTCCTTTGTAGTTATGAAAGTTCTAGATGGCATCTTTATCCAATACAAGGCTGTTTTGTCTACATTGAAAATATGTTGTTTAGTGTAGCCACCTTCATCAACGACTTTAGCTAACTTAGATAACTTGTTGCAGCTTCTGTCTCTGTACTTGCTGCTTTAATTTGCACTTTTATGTTATGGAGATGGCTTCTTTCCTTAAACCTTAAATTCTGGTAGCTTCAAAACACACATAACATTCATCAGTTAAGTTTGCTGTCTTATATGGGCAAAGTTTGTGATATCCCAAAATTATTTTAGTAGTAGCATCAAAAATCCCTGATCATATAATAGATCACTATACAGATATAATGATAATAAAAAAGTTTAAAATATTGTGAGAATTACCAAAATGTAACACAAAAATCCAAAGTGAACACATGGTGTTGGAAAAGTGGTGTCAATAGGCTTGCTCAAGGAAAGATTGCCACAAACCTTCAGTTTGTAAAGCACACAATATCTGCAAAGTGCAGTAAATAAAAAGAGATGTGCCTATAATTCCTCTAGTTTACAAAGCAAAAAAGTGGCAAAGATTAGATTCAAATTCAATCTCTTTGATGCCCAAATCCATGTTCTTAATCATTATACACACTGCCTCCTATGTTATATTAAGGTGATAGATAACCTAATGCTATTTCATAGGTTTTATATAAAAAGATATATTGTTTAACATTATGCCATTAGTAATATGTAATTTCCAAACAACGTGAGAAACATAGTGTACAGTCAGAAAGGTTTGGTTAATTAAATATTATAAACCGTTGCTCGTTGCTCAAATGAACTATAGTTTGTTAAAGTGTGAAACAAAACTTAATGTGTAATATATACTTAGAAGTAGCATTTATAGCCTTATAATAAGCCATGACTTTTCTCTGAAATAGAAAAGTAAGGACCTGTAGCCACTTAACACATTAACTGTCATGTGAGTTGTATTTAACTGACACTAGTTTTCAGGCCAGGGCCTCGTGAAGCATATGTAACTCACACATCTTTTTATCTTGGGCGCTGCATGGTGCACAGGCAATTCACGCTGCCATGCTATATAGCATACCTGCTACGTGATGGGCGACCCCCTGGGCAAAACCCTGCAGTTGGTTCATGAAAATCTTACTTGTTGATGTTCTTATAGTTATGATTAATATTTACAATTTAATTATAAAAATGTGTATTAAATGAATAGAAGTCAACAAATTTCATTTTTCTATTTATGTTTACCTTTAAATTACACTTAAGCTTGACAAGTCAAGAAAAACACTTTACCCTTATGAACTATTTTTCAAGTTTTCATATTACTTTTTGTATTACTAATTTTCACGTTGTTATATTACTTTTTATTGAAAAACAGAAAAAATAAAATAACGAATTTTTCATTAAATTAGAAGAAATCATTTTGTTTTCAAAGTTTTTATTCTACTTTCACAATAAAACTCTGTGATCCCAAGGAAAAAATTTTTTTTTCTAGTGTGGCAGTCAATGTGTTAAATCTATTATAATTTAAATAATATATATAATTTAAATAATTAAATAATTAATTAAATAATTAAATAGTATATAATAATATAATTTAATCTATTATAATTTAAAAGGAGAGGTGATCTATCTTTATTAGGGAGATAGAATTTGGCAAGTTATTGGGAACTTAATTTATTTCTTTAAGGTGTTAAAGAAAGCAAGTTAACTCATGCTAATGTTTTATAGCTTATTTTATAAAACCCTGAGTTATAATTCCTTTGTATTTATAAGGTACTATTTTTAAATGTATTGGTCATTTGCATGTGGCTGGTTTCTGAATTTTCAGTATAAATCAAATACTTACTTTAGTATAACCTGTGGTGTACCTGAAAATAATTTAAATACATCATTATAACATACATATTATTAATAACATCATAACCATGCATTTTCAAAAACAAGCTCTATGAACATATTAGTAAATGAAAACAAGAAAACAAAACAAAACAAAAAGTCTACTTCCACTGCAGTTTAATAATAATATGGAAAATAAATTAATGATGATATTTAGAATGCATTTAGTAGTGGTTTTTAATGTTGCATGGCATAAAGTTTCGAAAGTTCAGTTGAAAATAGGTGTATGAAATAGATTTCAGAGAAACTATTTTCCTTTTTTGTATTGCCGAAATACTAGGTGTCATGACTTTATATGACCACTTGATGGAACTATTTCATTTTGCTTTTAGCAATCTCCAAGCAGTGACAACCTTAAATTTCTGGCAAGGCATGAAGGAGAATTTCTTTATTTAAAAAAAGCATAAAGAAACATGTTGCTTAGCATGCTACACAGTTATGGTTCTCTACAGAGTGTTAGTAAGTCAAGGTATAGAAAAAGAGAATAAAATTATCCTTTTCAAATGAATTCTTGTTCTCATTTTCCCTCAAAAAATTTTTGCAAAAAATGAATTTTAAGTTATCCTAAATATTTGAATATAGTCATATCCAAAATCTTATTGTTCATTTTAATCAAACTGAAATTCTATTCATGGGATGTCTTTAAAATTAATTATATATAAATGTAAATATATATATATATATATAAAATGAAGAAATTTTGAACTCTGTGGGGTTAGAGGTTGTTAGGTAGCTATGGAAATTTCCTAGCAATTATCTTAGTTGCAGAAGACAGTTTGGAAAGGGAAGAGAATAACTGTGAAGTAAAGTTTCCAATGAAGTCATCTGGAACAATTAGGAATAACTAGAAAGTGCAGGAGAAATCACATTGTCTCCACTGAAACTATTGACACTATAGATCATGGAAAGGGCTGTGTATTAGACATCAATCACCTACCCATGACACTGTCACTTAAACTTTTTGAAGTTTTGCATAAAACAGGAATAACCATATGTTTCCTGTGAGGCCTAAGTACAATAAAACTCACTATGGTAATACATTTGTAAACTCTAAAAACATCATCATTATTTACATAACAGTTACGGGGATTATTACATCAGCCTAGAGAAAACCTACAGTAAGCGTGTGAAGTTTATCCCAGAGAAAAAGCTATCATCAGTGCTTGTATTTTACAAAATCTTTTCTATCTAGAATGTTCTGTAAAACCTGGCTACTAGTCACAACAATCTCAAGTAAGGTCTGCTTTTTGTTCACCATTTCGTCTAAATGATCTCTGCTGCCTCAGTGGCATCTACCCCTAAGTTGTTGACTGCCAAATCCATTTTTCCAGACTTGAATTTCTACGTGAATCCGCCTTCCTGTTGAATATTTGCTCTTCAATATTCCAGTCACTTTAATTTCATTGTGTCCCAAACTGAATTCACTGTATTTATCCTGCAAAACTGTTGCATCCACTTGGATGACAGATTTTTTTTTTCCAAGTGATAATCATGATTAATTTGTCTTTTGTTTTCAGTACCTAGACTACAATAGTTGGCAACCAATTAACCATTAAACGAATGAAATATTTTGAAGTTCAAAACATAGCTTAGACCTAATATTGATAATGTCAAGCATTAATTTATTTTACTGTGTCTCTATTAGATATTGTTTTATAAAAAATTGCTTTTCTATTGGTGATCATATTTATCTATTTCTGGTCTATAGAAGGCATTGGAAATATAAGATACTGAATGTGCCTTTATTTACAGACAGTTTAAAAGAAATTCCATTGCTGCGCTAATGACAAAATTCAATTAATTCTCTTTGAGGGATAATTTATCAATACTGTTAATGCATTTCCTATACATATACTTTCTCTATTTGAATTATTGAAGTGAAGGAATTCATTTAAGAGCAATGTCCTTCAACAAAAAACAGCTGTAAGAAAAAAATTCTATGTTATTTTCACTTCTAAGAAAGGCCATAAGATCAAATACATTAATTGTAGAAAAAATTATAAATTATTTCTGTAGACCTATAATATGCCATGTATTGTTGAATATTATGGGGATAAAGTAATGAACAAAAGCACAGGTCCTTATATAGCTTGTGAAGGAAACCCACTATAAACAAATGTGTTATTTATATTTTCATTTAACTTATTTTATTACAGTTTGCAATAGTACTCAGAAGAAATGTGAAGCAGGGAAGGTGAATGCGTAACAGGGGCTGGCTGCTACTTCCTAATAGGTGGTCAGAGACTGTCTAAGAGGAGACTTTATGTAGATACCTGAGTGAGATGAAGGAGCAGGTCATTTAGCAAAGACCATTTGGATTGCCTCAAGAGGTCTCAGGGACCTCCCGGGATCTAGAGACCACTTTTCAAGTATCTCTGACTGAAAGACCAATTCAATTACAGAGAAGAGATATCTGAGAACTGAGCTGGGACAATCCGACATTTGGATTACTGATGTAAAGAAAGTCCACCAAAGGAGATTTAACTCATTTCTCTAGTTCTATGGAAATATCTTTTGTGACTCCCAATTTTTCATTTGGTCAGCATATTCTTCTTATAGGATCACATTTACTTTTTTGTTGACGGCAAGGAAATCTATACACTTATGCCCTTTATTCTGTAATGCCATAGGCTGTTTTAAATAACGAGAGTATCAATTTATAGGGAAGTATGACTCACTCAGAGGACATACATGTACTGAAGCCAATTTTAAAAAGCATATTTTTTATACCTCCCTACCTCTAATTTACTAGGTTTAACATTTCTAGTGGACAAGATCTCACTGTTTCTTTGTTGATCCTTGACATTACAATACTTGTCATAGAGTAGGTGTGCACTGCTTATAATTTGAATGAGTAAGTTAATTCCAAGGAGGGGAGGGCACTGAGCGAGAGAGGGCTTAGGATCTTCCTTTCCAAGAAGCAACCAATGGTGAGCCACTGTGCAAGGCCACTCATGAGATCCCAGTTCTAATATTGGAAATAAATAAGTACATGAAATATAAAGTAAAGTGAAACTCAGCCTTCCCTGACAACAGTTTCTTGCTTCTGGAGATGAAGCTATTGATTTTTTTAGAGATTTTCTGAGAAATGTTTGGGGGGGAAATCTAAAGAGAGAGTTATTTCATTAGGATAAGATTGGCCGGTAAATTCCAGGACACCCATTTAAATTGGAACTTTAAAAATAATTTGGGATGCATTTATACTAAAAATTATTTGTTGTTTATGTGAAATTCAAATTTAAGTGGGGATCCTATATTTTGATTTTCTAAATCTGACAATTCTATATTAGAAATACTTTGGACAGATGAGGGTAAGATATTCTTTCTGGACACCTCAAGCAATTGACTTTTGTTAGTCCATCAATCAAAGCCAAGCAGCTAAAAGATAGATTAGTACAGTTAATAGTTTTAGGCAGAATCTTCAAGTTTTCTTACAATCCATGTTCAAAATTCTTCTGTCATTTTTCAAAAGAAGATAGATTAATATTAACAAACATACAAAAAATGCTCTATATTTCTATTCATCAGGGAAATGCAAATCAAAACCACAAGGCAATATCACTTATCTCCACTTTCTCAAAAAGTCCCAAAACAATAAATGTTGGCATGGATGCAGAGAGATAGGAACACTCATACACTGCTGGTGGGACTGCAAACTAGTACAACCTCTGTGGAAAATATTATGGAGATACCTCAAAGAGCTACAAGTAGAACTACCATTTGATTCTACAATCCCATTACTGAGCATCTACCCAAAAGAACAAAAGACCTTCCATAAAAAAAGACATCTACACTAGAATGTTTATAGCAGCATGATTCACAATTGCAAAGATGTAGAAACAACCCAATTGCCCATAAATACATGAGTGAATTAATAAAATGTCATATATGTACACCATGGAGTTCTACTCAGCCACAAAAAAACAATGGTGATCTAGAACCTCTTGTATTATCCTGTATAGACTTAGAGCCCATTCTACTAAGTGAATTATCACAAGAATGGAAAAACAAGCACTGCATGTACTCACCATCAAATTTGTATTAACTGATCAACACTTAAGTACACATATAGTAACATTCATAGGGTGTTGGGTAGATGGGAGAGGGAAGAAGGGGATGAGTATTTACACACCCAATGGATGCGTTGTGTACTGTATGGGGAATTGATACGCTTGAAGCTCTGACTCAGGTGGGGAAAAGGCAACATACGTAACCTAAACATTTGTACCCCATAATATGCTGAAATTAAAAAAAGTAATAAAATAAAACTAAAAAAATAAATGTTTTAGACAGTTAGCAAAAAGTTTGGATGGAGTATTTTTCAAGATAAAAAAAAAGAAAGAAAGAAATGAAGGTAGCTTTTAGAGACATGAAATGTCCTATTCTTAGCTATAATTTTATTAATAAATAGATGAGAAAGTCCTTTCTCCAATGAGAAGAAAGCCAAGCATAAGCACAATAAACCATTTGAGAGGAATAAAACACATGCTATAGAATTAAACTGTATTTAAATATAGACTGATAAAGCAAATATGAGACAGGATAATAGCACAGGAATCCAAACTAGGTCTTCTGCTCTGCAAATTGGTAGGCTCAGGTAATCTGTGGAAGGCATAGGACACTCCTAATGAGAGAGGTAGACACTAATGAGAGTTATATAACATTTTTAGGAGTCATATATGCAAGAAAAATCATTAAGCTTCTAAGTGAGCTAAAAAGTAACAGAATTATTCCCAACAATGTGATAAAGACATTAAAAAATACCACAACTGAAAGAACTCCAGGGTCATAAGAGACTTGTTAGGTTCTAAAGGAAGTTGCTAATGAATAAGAAAAGCTGTTGAACAGGCATTGAAAATCTCCAAAGAACTAGGAGGTATATTAAGTTAATCCTCAAGAAAATGTAACATAGTAAAAATTCAGAAAAAAATGTTTAACTATGGTGGGGTATACAATTCCAGTGGTATGAATTTCAGACAAAAATGCCTTCACAATTCTGGATATTTTTAAAAGAAATCAGAAGAAGAAGCAGAGGAGGAGGAGAAAAAGAGGAGGAGGAGGAGGAGGAGGAGGAAGAGCAACAATAACAACCACCACCTTTCTACTTAAGGTCACTACTCTGTCAAAACCTTAGAATCTCTTCATAAATAAGTAGCTGATGAGATTCAACTTGCATAAGAAAATGCAATGATTATCAAATATTTTTATATTTTAAAAACTCCCAGGCTATTTGAATTTGATCTGCAACTCTTTCTATGTACTTGAAATTAAAGTCATATTATCAGCATTTCAACTCTGCTACAAATTTTGGGGGCTAGTTCCTGACAATCGTGCTATGAACTTACTTGCCAAATCACATAAAGACCACTTACCTTGTTATTCAAATATCCATTTAATCATCCAACTTGTGTATACAGCTCTGGAACACAAAGCAATGGAACACGACAAGAACATATTATTCTTATGATAGTTTAAAAATGGGGGAAGGGAGTTTTCTTTAGAGGAAAAGAGCACCACAAGGAACTAACATATTTAGCTTTAGCTTGTTAAAAATAAATTTCCAATAATTTTGAAGCCAGAAAAAAATTAAAATAAAAATGAGAGTTATGATGAAGTATTAATAAAACTTTATCAGTTCCATTTGTTTTGGTCAACTGTGTTTGATGTGTGTTCAGAAGAATCATGGCATTCTATTAGTGTCATGTAAATATTTGAAAATCCATAATTTAGAACTTTTTAAATGCAAACTGTTTAAATACTATTGCATGCTGGTTAAAATAATTACGTATTGGGAGGTCCAAACAGATTATAATGTTTTCAAAAATCAATATTCATATCACACACATTGAAGTGAGTTTCATTGTGATACTAAGCGACACTGCTTGTTTAGGGAAGATGAGTGTTTTTTTTATATTATTAATACAATGTATGATATATTATAAAACTTTTGTGTTGAGGCTTTAAAAAGACAGAAATAAGAAAAACCCAAACACATTCTGACTGGCTTTAAAAGTAAGAATAAATAATACTTCCAACGCATCAAAACAATAATGTAACAGCCAAAAAAAAGGGGGGGCAAAATTTTATTTATTTCTTCCCTCAAGGGAAGAAAAAATAGCATTTGGATCATAGTTGGGGCACACTTCTAAAGAAAATTTAGTTCAGAGTTTTCTATGGATTTCCTAGTATCTCTCTCTAGCCAAGATTACTACTTGGTCTGGCCTGATTCATCTGTGACAAACAAACATCTCTGTCCAGGATATGCGGTGCTATTGCTTTTGCCTTTTGATGTGCATGTTGAAAAGGCCACAGGTCACCTGTAGCCCTTTCTACATTGACTTCCTGTGTATCATGCTGTGTATGGGGCCTGCTACTGTGGTTTTGCCTCTGTGTCCTACATGCTGTGCCATTTTTATACTAATTGAGCCCTGAGATATTTTCTACATGGCAACATGGTTTGCCACTGGGACTGTTTACTGAAAAGGTAGCAGCAAGCATGTTACCATGCATATCATGTGTCTGTTGCTGCCTAGTAACCACCCAAAACTTGGAATCACAGCCATTTTATTGCTCATGATTCCATGAGACAGCAATTTGTGCAGAACTAAGAAGAGATAGCTCATCTAAGTTTGACATGGTTTTGGCTGGGACAGCTCAACTGTAGCTGGTGGGTCCCACTGGCTTCATTTGTACTTGGGGCTTGGCTGCTTGCTGTTGGCTGGAATGCTTCTCCATGTGGCCTCTTTCTCTACCTGTGGTCTCTCATCACCGTGTTTTTCTTGTTCCCCCTTTTCAGCAGCGGAGCATGGATTTCTTTATGTGGAGCAGAGTTCTAAGAGGGAAATTAGAACCTAAAGGACCTGAGCTGTAAAGCCCTACAACGTAACTTCTGTCGTATTTTGTGGATCAAAGCAAGACACATGGGCAGCCCAGATTCAAGAGTTGAAGAAACACACTTAACCTTCTTGATAGGAAGGACAATAAACACTTTATAGGTGTATTTATCGGTGGGTGGTTTTCATCACTCTACCATACTGCTTTTGTGAGTGATTTGCAGTGGCCTTTGAAAAGAGCAGGTGTTAACCAGCAGGACCCAATAGCATTTTATCTTGAATAAGGCAGAAGCATGAATTTCAAGTTTTTTTTTTCTAAACAGTTTTTTTAGGGTATTACTAATATTGTAATATTTATTTGATATTATATCAAATAAGTTATAAAGTCAAACACTTAGCAGTAAGGAGGACTCATTTTTTACTTCACATACCTCTGTATTATCTGAATACTATTACATTCTTGAAGGAAAAAAAAAATATATATATATATATCAACTAATAACAAAAACTATCTGTCTAGTGCTTTCTTTTGTGTGTGTGTGTGTATGTACAATTAAATGATTATTAGTAAATTTACCAAGTTGTACAGATATTCACATAAATCAGTTTTAGAGGATTTCCTTCCCCCTATTGAGACCACTGATTCCCATTCCCAACTACATTTCAAGCATGCCCCTCCCCTCCACAATGCTCACTGCATCCCTCAGATCTAAATAGTTTTTTAAGGGGGAAAAATTAAATACCTCCTTGTTTGTGATTACAATGTTAATTTTTTTTCCAAAAGTTTAAAATTTCAATATAATTTTCCTCTTTTCCAATAGCTTAGCTAGTTAATTCAGTAGAACTAAATGCATCTATCTCTATTATATTTTCTCTCCTTTGAGGTAAACAAGTCACCTGAACTGATTTTATATGATGAGATGTGGAGATTGGGTTACACACCGTGGCAGATAATCACACTCAGAAAGAAGAAAATTGAAAGTCCCTTGTTTCAGTAGTTAGTTTAATAACTAATAACTGGCACCAATTCTGTGTGTTGGAGCATGTGTGCGTGTGTGTGTTTATTTTTTTATTTTTATTTGTTTTGGTGGGAAAGAAGTACTTATTTTGTAGCTAAATTGTGCAATTCTACCTTCTAGTTCATCTGCTACAGCAACTTATTTTTTATCTTACCAACTTTAAACAGTGTTTTTGTGTTACTGTGCCATTGTCTTACTTTAAAGCCCTTGAAATTCTTCCTGTAGCACATAGGAAAAAAGTGAAAATTCCTTGGTGTGACACTTACAGCCCTTACCTGTTTCCATTTATCACTCATCAGGCCCCATCACTTGGCCTATGCCCCAGCCAGTGAAACTGCCTGTAATTTCCCCAAATTGCTGTCTGGGTCAAACCTGTAAGACTGCTAACTCAGCTTTCTGTTGAAGTGTCTTTCTTTGGACCTCTGACTTCTTTTACTCTCTCTCCTCCCAAAATATTTGCACCAAGAACAGTGGAGCAATGTTAACCTTAGTTAAATATTGAATCTTACATGAATCTTCTTTAGAATTGCCTCCCCTTGTGTTGAAGTGACTGTTTTATCTCATGTGTGCCAATTTATATACTTCTATACATTTTACCTTTGAAGTTGGAGCATAGTGCTGCATTCAATGCCTTATCTTCCTCTACTGTTGGACTGCATGCAATATATAGTTTTTCTGAATCCTTTCTTCCTAAGACAATGCCTGGCATATATTTGGTATTTTAAAAATTATTAAAATTCTGAATCTGAGATGCCATGTGGCTTGTTGAAGTTAATGCACATATACTAAAATCCTTTTTGACATTTAACCTTCCTGGTAACAAGTATTCTAGACATGTCCCAAGGCAGATACGTAAACATTGTCTCAGCATTGATTATCCCAATACGATTCAGAACAAATTACTCATGTATGATTCTCTGTTTTTAAACTGAAGCTTGCAGCATGATTACAGCTGAATGTTTTTAGTCTGAAGATGTGCTAGGCTAGATTTTCTGTTTTATGCCATAAACTAACCAGCAGACTGTTTAAGAGCAACCCCAAATCCCTTTTTTCTTTAAGAAGTCTGTTCAGATGTAATGTTTGATGTGCTTGCTTTCCAAGGCATACATTAGCTGAGTGCAGTTAAATGAAGGAATGTTGAATCCACAAGCCATATTGCACAGAGTATGTTTTGCAGAACTGTACCTTGATATGCCACATGATTCTCATACACATTTGTAGGCCTGTGCTCATTATCAATTGGAACCAATCTCATCAAAAAGTGACAGTCTTGACTGAAATTTTCATTTGATCTTACAAGTTATTTCTAAGGCTTGAAGTGTTAGCACATTTTTAATGCCTGTGTCTCTTTTACATTCTAACACAGATTTAGCTCCACCTTTTTATGGAAAAATGCACAACCCTCAAATCAGTGTACTGTCCTAACAGTCTTAAAAGGATTACTTTCTTCGAAGTTATTTTCTCCTTCATTTTATTTCCCTTAAATTTCTAAATCTAGAGTCAGGATAGTTAACCCTGGTGCTGAAAAAAACAAAAAAAACAGTAACCATTCTTATAAACATTTCTTTAGTGTAGGAATGGTATAGTAGAACATTGTGCATTCCTTTTAGCCAAATTATATGGGGCAAGTTTTTCTCCTTTTCACATCAGCTTTCTTACCTACAAAATATTCTTTATCTCCAAAGACCTCTCCTGTTTCTCCAGAAAGTCAAGCTAAATGTTTTTTCATTTGCTTTCAAGTATATATTTGGACACTTTACCATATAAATTTAGCTTTGCTTGTTTTGCAGCTTTTCATTTAGATTACTTTAGAAAAACAAATCATGTTGCCATCCTGTGTTATCTTCTGATTTCTACTCCCTATTTTTTATTGACATTTTCTTCTGCCCTCACATAGTATGTACATATCCATCTCCATTATATCTCAAACGGCCTGTAAACTAATCCTATTGCAAATTATGCCTATTGAATAACTCCGAATTATTTACTTATCTACATCCTCCTGATAGATCTATGTTACCTGCGCTGTGTTCAGTAGTAGAAATGAGTGCTAACTCAAAAATGCATATACATTTTCAAATCATTTCGTGTGCGTTCTATGATCAGCTGCTTTATTCAACGTATGCATACATGTAATTTTTCCTGTGCATCAAGTCTTAGTCTAGGCCCTAGGGATAGACTGAAAAATAATACAGGCTTTTCTCCTGCCCCCATGAAAATTACAGTCAAGCAGGAGAAAAAGATATAAACAAAAGAATTAAATAAATAAATTTGATTGTCATTTAAATAAACACAAACATGGAATAAGATTATAGAATAAAATCATGGACTACCGTGGAAGAATGAATGAAGGCCTTTCTAAAGAAATGCAATTTAACCTGGGACTTTATGAATTATAAAGATCAGTCTTATGAAAAAGGTTAGGGAGGAAGTCTGAGCAAGTTAAATTAAACTAGAGATTAAATTTATGGAAAGAATGCGGATCAGAATGTGCAGAGCTTTGGAAGAGTCAATTTAAGAACCTTACCTGAAAGGCACTGGGAGTCCACTGAAATGTTTCAGCAGAAGGATAACATGACCTCATTTGTACTTTTAAAGATGTCATTCTAGTCTCTGTGTGTGAAGCAAGGAAAAAAGAGAAATAAGATTGCTTGGGCAAGATTAGGAGGTGGAAGATCGAGAATAGAATTCTACAAGTAGGTTTTGCACATATATGTCTAGTGCTAGAAGAAACATCTGGTGTAGATATAAATTTGGATTATTTCAGCCTATAATTTTAAAAGGAGGTATGGGAATAGATGAGATTGCCTTGAGAGTATATGTAAAAGAGTGATGAAAAAGGAATCAAGAGGAACTCCAACACAAAAATTGAGTAGAAAAGTAGGATCTGGTAAAGAACAATCTAGAATCAAAGGTTATAAAAATATGAGGAGCATCATGAGAATGAGGTTTCATTGTATGATGGGAGCTATGATAACAGCCCTCTTTGGAGATGGCCTCAGTTGAAAACCTCTGCCTCTCACAGGTTGTACCTCTTCAAGAGTTGGCCTGAGATCAATGACTAATTAATGTGGGGATAGAAAGGTGCAGTTTGCTTGCCGCAACTAAAACTGGGCTTTTCTACAACTCTGAAATATTATTCCAACACCAGATAGCCCTGTGGGCTGAAGCTGGATATAGTCCACTCTCTCTCCTTGCCTTACTCTGTTTCTTCTTTGTTTCCTGCTTGTTAATCCCAGAGAATTCCATAAAAGACTCCCTTCTTAATTATATCCATTTGACATTCTCCTACCCAGGGAACTTAGCTGGTAGCACGTGGAAAACAACATATATGTCTGTCTGTGTATGTTTTAAAGAAAAAGAGTGTACTATATTATATTTAGAAATAACATAATATCTGAGGTGGAACAAAATGGTGACTAGGTCTTTTGGTTCATTAATAAATGCACCTATTTTGGTTGAGTTGTGGAAGCAGCAATGAGATTGGATTATGAAGAGGAATAAATAAGAAACGGAGACTTAGTATCAGGAATGTTGGCAATCCTACTGAGAAGTTAAGAAGGAAACAGAATCGGGAGAATGGGCCACATGCAAGATTGCTCAAGACAGAATAAACTAAATAATTGATTTTTTAATGCTCTGAACAGCTGAAGGAAATGGTCATAGTGCAGATTGGTATGAGTTGGTTTAGAGAAAGATGCAATGCAGGTCCCTGTCCACGGCTTCTCTAAGTCTCAAGGAAGAAAGAGGCAAAGAGCAAGGGGAGTACAGGGAAATTCAGGGAATTGCGTTTATGAAGAAAGATTGAAATAGTCATTCTGAAAGGTAATAAATTTATTAATTGGAAAAAATAGTCACTTTTTAAGGCAGCACTGGAAATCAAATTGAGAGTAATGACAATGAATTTATATCAGCACAATGAATTTATATCAGCACAAATTTAGGCAATCACATATTCTTCTACTTGTTTTCCTGTTTAATATAAATGCCACGCATTTTGGGTTGCTTGGTAAATGGTGCTTGTGATGAAAACATCTGTTTTTCCCCCTAATCCCTCAAGAAAAAGCTATTTAAAGAAACTTTCAATTACCTTTCATTAAAAAAGAGCACATGAATAAACTTACATGAATATGTTCTCTGTTGGGGAATACTCCCTAATGAGTCTCCTCTTTGCTCTGTCTATAGGGCAAAAGGAAAGAATGTTATTTGTAGAATAAGTGAAAAGGAGTTCTTCTTGAATGTATAATAAGCATCTGTACTTGTCAGTCTACACTCACCCCATTGACCCTTATAATTAGAATATAACTAATGAAAAGAAGGAATATATTGTATATAATGCAGTGAAAGACTTCTAGAAGTTTATTTCCAAAGAGGATCTAGGTAGATGGATAGCTCAAGTTAATCAGTATTGTCTGATGAACTGATAAAAATCTGCCTCAGAAAATAAACTACACAACATCTTGAAGTTCCTTTGATATCTATAAATTACATGGAAGGAGATATATTATTAATATTTCTTTGTTAAATAATATCTAAGTTTTAATTAAAAATGAATGCATGAAAGTCAGGAGTTTGAGACCAGTCTGAGCAAGAATAAGACCCCATCTCTACTAAAAATAGAAAAAATTAGCTGAACATGGTGGCGTGCACATGTGGTACTGGCTACTTGAGAGGCTGAGGCGGGAGGATCGCTTAGACCCAGCAGTTTGAGGTTGCTGTGAGCTATGATGATGCCACTGCACTCTAGCCGGGGCAACAGAGTGAGATTCTGTCTAAAAAAAAAAAAGAAAAGAAAAGAAAAAAAGAATGCATGTTTCTTATGTTTTTTTTGTTCAGAGAAAACATCTGAAGCTTATTTATAACTGCTATTCAATTTATTAAATTTACAGATTTAGAAACATGGTCTTTGATTTTTTTCATTACTAACATTTTATTTATAAGTCTAGAAATTTTTACTCATTATTTTAAGGGCTTATGGATAATATTTTATCTTGTTTAAAATTGTAAAATACTTTCAAATATTTTAAAATTTATTTATAAATTGTTAAATCTTACTTTCTTTTCAAATGCTTCACATTTGTGACAGTAAATTTTTCCCAAGTATCAAAGTTATTAATATTTTTATATATCTATTCTATAAATACAGTGACCCTAAAATTCTTCTTAATTGTACTCAAACAGTATATAAATAGTAAGATATGAACTTAAAATTCTATATCTAAACTAAGCAATTAATTGTATAGTTTAAATTTGAAATTATGAAGCTACCATTCTAATTCACCAGCATTCCTAATATATTAATATTTTACTTTTAAGTTCTTCAGTTGTCTACACCAAAAAACAAAACTTCTCTGATAATTTTAGTTTTGCAAGAAGAATACGTATAGTGAACCCAAAAGTTTTGCCAAATGTTCCAATACTGTTGATCATTTTGGTAAGAAATCTAAAATCAAATATCTATATCAAGTATTTAATTGCATATTTGACATTGTATCTTTAGAACTGTTACTCTAATGGGCTAAGTTCTCTTAAACATTACAAATATATAGATTTCCAATTACAGATCAGTTCCTTTCAATGCCATATTGTCTCCACTAAGATTTTAATTCTTTTAAATATTTTTATGCTTAATTGTAAATCCTCCTCAGATGGAAGAGACATATATTCAATGACAAAGCAGTGAACATCTTGGCAAGTGAAGCTACTCAAAAGACTCAGCACTTAATTCTATATCTTACTGCTGAGGAAGATAATATCATCCCATATGACTATGATTTTTTATAACCAGAAACTTTGCCAGGATATTGACTGATTTTTTTTCTGAGCTACTAACAGAAACATATTTAGACTTTCCATGACAGAGACCCTAAACCTCAAGGAGGAAGTCACACAGCTCACATCCCAGGAATTTAATGGAAATAAATTTCCTATTCTCTTATCTAATCATAGAACTCTATCCTCCCATCTGTGCCATTCACTGGTTTGTTGAATGTATGACTTCAGCGCTTAAGAAACGTATATGTGTTTTCCAACTAAATCTTAAAACTTGGTTGGAATACCAATAAATGCCTTTTCATCTAACTTTAAAGAACTTGAAATTTAATAGAATTTTTTATTCTTTCATGTTCTTAATACCACAAAACACATACAGGTATTAATATCATATATATTGAAATTTGGATATCTCTCATAGCTTTGTCTGACTTGGGCTTAAAAATTATAAGGTCATTCTACTGACATTTATTTAATTATTGCTTCTGATATTTTCTATGGATTCATCCCTATGTTTTTGGTATTTGGAAATAGGGAATGCTGTAGTTTTGTCCATAATGACACAAACACGTTGCCATTCATTGATATATGAGTGTACTTCAAATTTAAAAAATGTTCAAGTAATCCTTCTGTTTTTCTTGACCATCTGAAATCTCAGAGCTGTCGGCACCAGGTGTGCGGGGGGGGGGGGCGGGGGTGGGGGGAGAAGCGTGGCCCCGAGAGACCGCGAGAGAGAGAGAGTGACAGACCGGAGACACCCCGAACACCCCTACAGTATTCTGAGCCTTTAAAATACTAAGAAAATAAGAAAATCTTTGGCAGCCAACTGTTGAAGAATGTCTTTCAAAGTTAGTCTATCAGCCTTGACAAAACCACCCCGCCACACACACAGAGTTAAAAAAAAAAAACAAATATTAAAGTGCCAGAAACAAATTAAAGATAAGTTAATTTCATCCCCACTTTAAATGTGGTCATTTTATGTTTTTAGAAAGTTGGTTGATGTATCCTATGAAGGTAAGATTGTAGAAAGGATAAAATACTTGATTAGTATAGTCATATGATTTTGAAAAAATAAAATGAGCAAAAGACTTGACTTTTAACACGTGATATGCAGGTGTATATAAAAACTTTAATAAAAGTTGTGTTTTTAAAATAGTAGCAGATGTTTCCAGGTGTGCATAGGTGTATATGAATATCCAAGATTAAAATAGAAACTGAACTAAAAAGCTATGCTTTTGGAAATTTATTCATTTAAAGCCCATGTCCCACTGAAGAAGTATTTCAATGCAGTATTTTATATACACAATTATTCACATCTGCCTAAGTGTTTTTTATTTGACTTTAACAAAATTTATATTTCTTGCAATCTCACTTTTACCCTTAATCAACAGTTTATTTGGAACTTGAATCTTGGAAATGAAAAGGGATAGAATATTCAAGTATCTAAAGTGAGGTTGTTTGACTTCTTAGAAATTATTAAAATCTAACATGGTAGAGTATTTAAAGCATACAGATAATTCTGTTCTGCTGCACTTGTCCTAACAAACCATAGTGTCATAAATTTTTGTCTATCAATGATGAACATGTAAGGATATGGTGCCTTTTAGTGGTCCCCTTCCCTTTTTTCCTATGGTTCTGTGTCATATTCTATCCCTTTCCATTTAGAAGTGCATCTTTGGGGGCTTGAAGCCTTTACTGGGCCTCACTTATCACTGCTCTGTTCTTTCTCCAGTTCTGGGCCATGGTGGGTGTACTATAGATTAAAGAAGAGAGACGTCTCAACACCAGAGCTACTACATATGAGGACTGAAAATTATCTTTAAGTTTATAGAATTTTCATTAGTCCCTGCAGAAATTTTATCCTCAGCTGTTCAAGGACCATGGATGAAGAAGAGCTAGCATTCACTGCAGCTTACCTGGACTTTTCAGCCAGCCTTTGACGACAGAAGTCCTGAGACGTAGACCTTATACTCTAAATCAATTCTACAGTGGTAGAAAAAAACACCACCACCTACTTGAAATCAACCATGGATTCTATTTAAGCCTGCAAGAAGCATTTATCTACTTAATCAACCATTTATACTGTAGTCTAATGCTAAGCCTGGAGTAAACCTTGGTGAACAATTGGCCTCTGGTCTGTCCGAATCACATTATTATTGGAACTGTGTGAAGATTGCATTTGGATCACTTGGCCCTACTGGGGTTCCTCCCCTCCTCCTCATGCATTCAGTCTTTTCAATATCCTTCCCTACTGTTTTATAAAGTTATGTCAGGCTTTTGAATAGTGGTATTTTTATACCCTCATGTGTCCTAAACAGATATTTTTAATACTTTTTATCGGTGCTAATTTTTAAGAGGCCATTTTATATGGAGCAGTAAGCACCTACAAAGTTGGAATAAAAAGAAAGCACAATTACGTTGTTCTCTTGATGCGTGAGAAAGCGCAGCTTTAAACTCCTCTGTAACCCCTTTTCTGCATTTCTGCCTTAGCAGGGTAGATGCCGAACATGGCATGCTTCCCTTCCCGACAGCAAGGAAAGATGTGGGGTCTGAGAACAAGGGACAAAGCTGCGACCAAGTTATAATGAAGTGGGCAAGTGTATCATTCTTCCTCCAAGGATCTAACTCTGTTTTTCCCAAACTTGTCCCATCCCATCCCCTCCAAAGCAGGACAGGTTTCTAAATAGAAGAGAATCAGAGTGTATCAGAACTATCCTTAATTCATACAACCTCCAGAAAAGTTCTCAAGTCAATTGGTTGGAAAATATTTTGACATTTACTCCGTTCTTGTTATTAATAGAAGGATTTATATGGGAATATGGGGCTTGGTTGAACTTGTTGGCCAAGGAAGATAAGCTGCAGTCGTAGAGATTCATTCATTCATTCATCAAATAGTTTTTGACTTTCTATTATGTCCCACTGTCCTAGGCTCTTAGGATTAAAAAGAGGAAGGGTTTTAGCCCCATGAAGTTTAGAGCCTACCGAAGGGAATAGACAAAACTCACATCGGAAAGTGCCTAAATAAAGTACTTATACATTGGGATAAGTGCCATGACTGAAATATACAGAGAGCTGACACAGAAAGTTGCATGTTGTGTGAGAAAAACTTGCTTTATGCAAGGTGTCTAGGTAAGCTGTCTCCAAGGAATTTGCACTTAAATGGGGACCTGAAATATTTGAGTGGGGTCAGAGATTTGAGTGGTCTCTAGGCAGAGATAAACAAGATGTGCAAAACTCTTTAAGTTGAAAAATTCCTAGACTTTGAAAAACTGAGAGAGGCCAACTTGGAGGTGGAATGTATGTGAGAGCGAGTCAAACAAGCTATTTCCGTTTTATTACAAACCACATGTAGGATCTGTAAATATTTCAGAAGTTTGATCCTTTATTATCTATGAGAGAATGTAATTTTGTTTTCATCAAATCTTGTTTTATAAATTTTTTACGTTTTATTTTTATATAAGAACGCTGAGCATCTACTGCCCTCGTGTGGCACACTGCTGTGTTGCATGTGTTATGCTTTTGAGGTCTCTGAAGCATGATTTTAGAAAACTCTTTTCAGTTAATCTGAGAACCTCTTGCTGATCTCAGTCAGACTCAAATACAGAAAAGTTATCCTTATTCCTTCATTCTTTTATTGCTTTTGTGTTTTAATACTTTCTCACTGAGGAATGGACGTGCACTGGGAGCACAAACCCCCACGGCATCAGAAGCCAGGCAGAGCAAAAGAAAATGAGAGGAGTCAGGTCAGGTCCAATGCCACAGGGTACAGTGAAGACTGTAGAAAATCTGGAGATGCAAGCTATAGACAAAGACATCCAATTGTATGTGTTTAGTTTATAAACGAGGAATGCCAAAATAGTAGGCATTGACCTACTTATTGATGGTCCTCTTATGGACCACTTATTGATTCTTTTTTGATCTCTGACCACAAATTTATCCAATATATTACACATGATTAATTTCTGGTTCAAAATACTTTGTATCCTTCACTTTTTGACACAGTTGTTTAATTTTATTTCCGAGTTCAACATTTTGCTACAGGTTTATTTTGGAAAGTATTTCAGGAAGCTTTGTTACCCCAAATTAGGTCCTGTCTCGATGGCCTTTCCCCCATTCCTCCCTCCCTCTCCTCCCTTTCTCTGTGTCCCTTCCTCTTTCCTAAGGCTCAGGCAGCCATTTTAGCTAGAAGAGTTTTTTGACAAATTATTGCCACCATGCTTTATGAACTGCAGTTGTTGAACTTCATCTTCCACTTTTCCCGGCGTTAAAGTAGACCCAAAATTATTGTGTAACGAGGCTCTTGGCTCTGACTACCAGCACTTCCTGAACACATTTTGAGTCAGAAATTGAGTGGTCCACTCAGGCCCATCTTCATCCAGTTCCTTTTTTCCATATGAGACTGTTTGTGCTATACACGATTTCATTGACTTTTACAGTGTAAGGCTCTGTTTGTAAATGAAAACACAGAATTGCAGCTTTCCTTTATAGTGCTTGTCAGGGACTATAATCTCGAATTCAGTGCAACTCGATACTTTTCAGACGCTTGGCTAAGAGAAATAATATTTATGGATTGTGGCCTGGAAGAAATGCAGTCATCCATTTTGCCATATAATCTAAAATCTATTTCAGGATTAAGGGAGACCAACAAAAAAACGCCTAACTGGACTGCATGATACTGGGCCCAACACAATTGCTTCTTACCGAGCTGTGCTTTAGCCTTCATGATAAAATATTCTCGCTGTGAGGGCTCATAGGAAATATTTTGTCTTACTCCATGTTTGTGTTTCTCCCAAACAACTGGTTTGTGTTATGTACAGTCTTGTTACTGGTTACCGCTTCTCCTTTCTACGTGGTAATTAGAAAGTTCACAGTCAATTTGTACTCTACTGTGACGGAGGCCACGATTCGTCAAGGCATCCATTAACCACATTCCTGGAACCATTTTGCTTCCATATTTTTATTTTCCAAAGCTTCTTTTTAAAGAGTTTAAATATTTATCTTGCTATAGTGTATGCATCTGTAAGTAACTTAAATGCATTAGAGACAAAAGTCATACATAAATAACAACCATGGGCTCTCTATTAATGCTATACTTAATTATAAAAAACTTAATTCCTGGCTGAACAGTCTATAACCTAAATAAGTACGAATTAAAACAAAATAGCCTACAATTTGACTAGAGCTGAAGCCTCTCCCACTAACCCCCAGTAACATGATTTTTAGAAACCCATGCTAAACCTATTTCTCCCTGTACAAAGGTTGAACATGTGGGTTATTTGTGCATTGATATTTTTCATGAAAAAATATTGCAAAATATGGAGAAAAGAAATGAAAAGCAAATTGAAAAAGGACCAAAAATATTCTTCTTAGGATAACATCTGAGTCTTTACATCCATTAATTAAAACTAATATTCATTTTCTTTCTCCCTCTCACTCTCTCTCTTTCTCTCTCTGAAAGGATATAGACTGCACTCAACATAAGGTGTTTGCAACAACAATACATGTTTGTGACCTTGAGTTTTCTATCAGTGCAGATTGGCAACCGAATTGTATGTGCGTGAAAACAAGTCTTACCACTTAGGGTCTGGATCTATGGTCGGGTCTGTTGCCCAACATAATCATTCTGGGATTTGTGAGTGATGATGAGCTCCAGGGATAATTATATTAAAATGCTTTTAACCTCACTTAAACATAATTTAATATGATGCAAATGTTTGTAGTGGTCTAATAGTCTAGCCTTGAGACCAGAGACAGTATGCCTGTGTACATGATGTATGTCTAGAAAGTATACATATTTTTAGATCTCAGTTAATTTTTATTAAGAGGTGTGTTATTGTCTCTGACCTAATAATCTAATCTGTAGATTACTATACTCTTTTTACAGCAAATAGTTCTTGTTTTTTTAAATACTAATAAACTTATCTTCCCTGAATAATATTGTATATTATTGAAGTTAAAACTTTGGAGAAATATGTTTTTTTCATAAACATGGCTATGTTACAGCTATCAGCTCTTTATTAAAGTAATTGTAAACATTGATGATTTATCAGTAAGTGGCTTTTATTGAATGTCCACTTGATATAAGCATTGTGATTAGAGGCTTTTCATACATTAATTATCTCATCTAGTCCTCAGAAAATATTTTATGGACTACAGTGTCAACATTTTATAAATGAAAACCTGAGTAACTTGTTTGCTTTCCCATAGTTGGGCAGATTTTTGATGTTAAAAAATGGTTGCATTCACAGCTCTTAACCAGTACGTATACTTCCTGTAGAGAGTGGAATTCAGTAAAGTTCTATCTTCTGCTAGTTCTAGGTTAATCCTGATGAAAAACATTAAATTTTAGTAAAAAAAAACCCCAAAATTATACTTATATTTGTGTGACTTGAAAATTATGAATTTTTCATGCAGTGACAGGGAGACACATTTCATGATTGGCACTTAAGTTTATGTTGTAGAGTAGGAAACAGACAGTGATAAGCCAGAAAAAATGAGTTTAAACTACAAATATTTTCTCTTAATGTAATGAGCAATACAGGATTAGTCAATGTTTTTGATCATGTGAGTAGCAATTTGAGCATAGGAAAATTGCAACACTTATGCTCTGCAGATATCATCATATTTCACAACTGGTTTGAAAAAACAATTTGGAATTACAAAGTAAGTTTTAAGATACTCACACCCTATGATCCAGCAATCTCACTCCTGCACAGGTAGTAAGGAAGCCCAGACACATGTGCATCAGGCCACATGTACAAGAGTGTCCACGGCAGCTATGTCTACAGTAACAGAACACTGAACCATTGGGGAATAAATAAACACATGATAAGATATTTACAAAATGGAATAATACACAGCAGTGTGAATGAGGGAACAGAACTATAAATGTCAACAAGATAAATCTCCGGAACATAATGTTGAATGAAATAGCACACCACAGAAATATACAGACTTCTTGAGTACATTTGAATGAAGTTCAAAAGCACACAACACTGAACAATATATTTGTTGAAGGTAGATGTTATGGTAAAATTATTAATACGAACAAAAAAGAATTAAAAAACACAAGATATAGGACAAAGGTAGTCTCTATATGGGAGAGATATGTGAGCATTGGGGGCCCTCAGGGAGCTCCAGGGCTTCTAGCAATTTCTTATCTTGAGCTGGATGGTGTGTATGTATATGTGGGCTCTTTTTCAGTTTAATCTTAGTGCTTCATTTTATAATAAGGGTGTTTTGTATATACATATTCAATACTCCAAAAGGAAAAAAGTGAAAAAAATGTTTAGACCTTAAATATTTTCTAAGTAAAATTATTTATACCACATCCTTTATATTATATAAGCATCCATTCTTGCATTATTGTTTACACATATTCTTCTCTGAACTTAATTCATAGAAATTTTTGTCCAGTGTCCTCTAAATCTTGTCACTCTTTCATCAAATAAGGAAGATACATATGTCCCCCTGTGTCCTGGCTGGCATGCTGCATGGTTTTTACTCCTGGAATTGCATAGTCCATCTCTGAAAACCAGGTTACTTGACAGTGTTCTGTATTTTTGCTTCTTGCCTTTGTCTATTGAAAAATGATATAAAGGTGTGCCTCTTTTACTTACCTCTGTAACACTACCCAAGCATAGCAGATCACTGATTAAATGGAAACAGAATGGTTTCCTGACAGCAGTTGGTAGCTGAGGCTCGCCATTTCCCAGATAGAAAGTTATAAATAGGTTATAAATATCTAAACACCCATAGGCTGGTTCCTGTTGGGATTGCATCTCTTGCAGTGTTCATTTCTCTACCAGATCCTGCAAAGTTCGTGTCCATGCTGTGCTCTCCCTCTTCTCTGCTAACAACTGATGGCCAGAATTGTTTCCAGATATTCCTTACCACCATAATTTCTTCTTTCCCTTCCACAGCTGACTCCTTCCAACAGGGCTCAGTAGGTGAAAGGGAATTCATAGAAACCTTCTCTAGTAAATGTTACTGTGATTTTCTATTGAAATTACTCAGCATTCTTATCATTTTCATCAAACAGCAAAGGTAAAAGAACAAAGTCAACAATTCCTGCAAAAGAGCTCTTCCTTATCACCTATGCATATTTTAAATATGCAGACGGTGATATATTGATATCCTATGATAAGTGTATCCTACATCATGGATTGAGTTTTCTTCTTGCGTATATTATCATGAGTATAATTTATTTCCATAGGCTAATATTGAACTCTGTGTTATATTTATTTGTTCTTAAATTAAAAAAACAAACAAACACAGGAATGACAAAAAGCATTCACTTATTCACTTATTCAATGCCTAGTCTGAAAAATAAGTTATGCATATTACTTCAATTATAAGAAGTTCCTGTTTACAGTTAATCTAAAACACCAACCTGTCTTACACATTTCAAGGAATACAGCTGATGAAATAATTTGAACTAATCAAGGGATAAAATCCTACTTTTTAGAGATTTTAATTTCACATATATGTTAAACATTGGACTATATTATAAAAATGTTTGCAAGAATTCTTTTTTGTCTATTGATCGGTGTTTCTTACAGGTAAAATGATAAAATAAGCTTCGTATGATAGGTGTGAATTATATTTTTGAAGTTTGTAGAATATTGTAAATTAACGATACATAAAAGAATGTTTAGTTTATGCAACAACTATTTTCAAGCAAAGGGGCTTTAAAAATAATAAACATTTGAGAAAAGTTCTAGTTCACTTATACTACATATACTATGTTATCCTTTCATATCATTAGTCAACTTACCCTTTAAATCTGTGACAAACTATGACAAATTTTTAAAGGGGAAGTATTATTGTAAGATGAATTATGTATTTCTAAAGTCTGTATTGTTGTAATTATAATTGTTAAAGCTCTGCTTAATTTAGAGTTTTGAAGAGATATTCCTTCTTTAATGAAGAAATTTCCATAATGGAATGCTTTCAATTGACATGATAAAAAATATTATTAAAGCATTTAAAATGTTTATTAAAAAGCTTTCTCTAATGAATTTCATATCTGAGATATGATTTAGTTTTTGTATGAAATGGGATGTAAATAAACACAAACACACACATAGACTTCATTAAGTTAAGACGTTTTCCATTTGTTTTTAAAATCTATACATAAACAACTATCTCATCTGATGTGGAAAGAGCTGTAACAGTAGAAAAAAATAACTGGACTCTTGAAATGGGATAGGAAGGAAAAGGAAGTCTTCCAGGGAAAGGTGACAATTGTGTTTCAGATTAAGACAGAGGTACTGAAGTAATCTAAATCCTATCTTCTTCCCTGAAATTGCAGCATTTATCATCTAGCCATCGAATGTGTACATTGGGACTGACTCATGCACATATAGATGATTTTTGCTCCATAGTAAAGTTAATTGGTGAAATAAAATAATGGATTTAATCTCTAGTGAAGAAATACTGAATTAATCTAGATTTATAATGTTTGATTATGCCATTTCATATTCCAATTATTTCATGATGGTGTCCTGAAGATTTTTGAGTTAAACTGTCTGCATGATACACATTTTGCATTCAATATTTTCAAAAACTTAGGGTATCACCTCATTTTCTGGTTAAGGTAAAATTTCTCAGTGATGCTCTAATGACTTCGGCAAATATTCTTGCTGCTTTATAAAATAAAGTATAGTAACCAGAAACTTGTTTCATCTTTCACTATCTCGGTGTCTTTTCATAGGAGATTTTTCTTGTAATATTGTTTAGAATTTGCCTTTGCATAATCTGACATTCATATCTTCAAATCTGATGTGATAAACTGAGCTACCTCTTTGCAAGTGATGTTTTATAAAGCTCGTTCTATATTTGGGGAAAAATGAACACAAGGTCATCACCTTTAAAGTAGCTAATGGTCATCTTTCATGTTAAATTGACTATGGAAATTTTAAATGTTAAAGGTATTAAAGTCTGCATTCTGCCTCAAGAAATATGACCTTTTGTTATTTATATAATATTTTAAAGAAACTAGTTTTTTAATTAAACTTTAATTTTAAGATAATTATAGATTCATATATAGTTATAAGAAATAATACAGAAAATTTCATTATCCTTTGCCTAGTTTATTTCAATGGTGACATTTTGCAAAACTATGGCACAACGTCACAAGCAAGATACTGACATTGATACAATCCACTGAATTTATTCAGATTCAGTTTTATATTTTACATCAAAGTCCATGATCCATTTAGTTTTTGTTTTTTAAAATAAAATATTTAAAGTCTAAGTCTACTGACTTGGTTCTTTAAATTCTACCTTTAATGCAAAGTTATTAAACTTACACAGCCCCAAGGAGTGCAAGTTCATTTCGAGGGTTAAATTTAAATAAAACATAAAAAGGAAAGCCTAAGAATATTTCCTAGTTATGAAAAAGGAGTAAAACTGCACTGTAGATATTCTTTTCCTTTAATTTCAAGACCTAAACAATAGTGTATACTTTAAAAGTATGTCTTCATTAATAAAGAATTGCCATGATGACATGTATGCACATTTTAGCATTTATAGACATTCTACATGAAAACAGTTCTTTATAATTAAACTATTATTTCATATAAATAGAAATCATAAGAGATTTTATAGGATACCATAAAAACAATTTATATTTTATAATGTAAAATGCATTAGGGAAATAGCAAATAAAATATAATGCCCCACATTTGATGTTGGGTTTACTGTACATTTAGATGAATGGGTTCATTAACCTCTTTAACCAATTTTTTTTTTGTAGACTAACTGTATATTACAGTGATAAGATCTAGGTTGAAATCCTGGTTCTCAGGTCTTTTTTATTTACTCTAACTGATATAAATTGAGTGGGCTAGTGGATACAGTACAACTTGTAAAATGGGTTTTCAGAACTTCTTTAGTTCAATAAATACTTGTCTATTTTCCCAAAATACACAGCAAGCTTCCTAAATATTAAGTCAATAAACTTTACTTGGTATATCTATAACAATTGTCTAGAAATTTAACTTATCTATTTAAAACTAAATTGACTGAAGCCATCAGCAAGCATACATGATATAGAATTTTGTTTCATATCTCTATGGAAAAATATTTTAAGCCCTGTCTTTGAGTAACTGAGTGTTATTTTTCACTTGTATATTTAAACAATATACTTAATTAAAATAATAGAGCAACCTCCATTGTAAATAAATCCTGAATTAGTGAGGTAAAATGTATTAGTTTCTGTTAAATTAATGTAAAATATTTTATCTAAATTTATTTCTATAGGTCAGATGGAAATAGCACGGGAACAACTTTAAGTGATTCTTAACATTTTATGGGCAATTCCCAGGTGTAGGTGACACTCAGCTCAGATATATTCAACCCCATGTTTATAATCTAAAGTTATCTCCACATATTAATATTAGGCAGTATGGCCTAATAAATCTAATTTCTTTCAGTGAGATTCACTTGGATCAAAATGAATGTGTCCCACCTTAATATACCATCATTCCCATAATTATATCCTTAAAAGCTAACCCATATTGTTGAACCAGAGGAGTAGATGATGGCAGAGCACATGTCTTAACCTAGGTTATAAGGCAAGCTCTTATTTGAAGCATTTATTTTCTCCAAAACATATCTCTAACTCCTCTTTAAAGAAAATATTAATTAAGGACAGAATCATCATAATGGAAATAATGTAGGAAACATATTAGAACAAATGGTTTTTCATTAGCAATGGTTACATGCTTTCAAAATTGATGCACAAGATGCTCTTTGTATTGCTTGATTTTTAAAGTTGTGTTTATTTTTTTAAATAGTTTCTGCTTGCAAACCACTGAAAGAAGTACAGTGAATAGACATAATTTTTTTTTTTCAAAGACAGGATTTCTCTCCAGAAAATCATGCTTAAATGCTTTACCAAAGCTATGAAATTTTAACCTGATACACCCATATCTTAGTTTCCTCTCCTGCTCACTTCCAACACCAATAATTGAAAATCTCCTTACCAACAAGTCAAGTCACTTTTCTTGAGGGATAAACTCCTAAAAGTAATAGTCACAGATTGAGTTTAGACAGAAATTCAGAAATGGTCATCTGAAGTTAATTATATCCCTGTCATTCACTGTTATCATTATGGCTTTCATTTTTCTATCAGGACTGAAATACTTCCCTTGGTCATTTACCCTGTGAGTTTAATGTCCTTTTCTGTTCATTTAATTCCTTATGGGCTTATGAGTATAGATCCATAATAACTATTTTGGAAACAATTTAAAACATGAAAGTTTTAAATGCAATTGTTTTAACATATTTTATCAGGAAAAGTTGGGGAGAAGTGCTTACATTTTATTAGCAGTTATTTTGGTATATCTCCTTATGCATGAGATTGCTATGCCACATATCCTATGTCGGTCTTTAAACTCTTGAACTGAAGCTTGGGGAGGTGAAGAATCTTCAAGCATATACTTAAGTTGATTGATTATCAGTTTGAAAGGACAGACCTCATTTATTGTTACAATCAGCTTTTTAAACAAACTTGATGGACTGATTTTATTAGTGGTTTTCAGTTTGGGTAACACATTCAACACTTTTGGGATTAAAAACATATAGTTGGGCCTCTGTATCTGCTGGCTCTGCATCCATGGATTCAACCAACTGAGCATGAAAAATATTTGTAAAAAAATAATAATACAGCAATAAAAATAGCACAGAAAAAAACATTATAACAATTATTTACATAGCATTCACTCTGTATTAAGTATTATAAGTAATGGAGAAATAATTTAAAGTACACAGGAGGATGTGTGTAGGTTATATGCAAATATGATACTATGCAATTTTATATAAGGAACTTGAGCATCTGCAGATTTTCATATTAAGGGTGTTCCCCATAACAATATTTAGACAGTCAAGAGTAAAACATTGTTAGACAAAAATCATCAGCCCATATAATATAGTTCTAATACTGACCCTGCTTATAATACCTGTACTCTTTAAATTGCATGATATTTACTTTAAAAATTGGTGATTTTCTTAGGGCAAAATCATGTTGGGCGCATTTAATTTTAACTGCCTGTTCCAAAAGAGTCCCTAAAATGAAATTGAAAAAAGCACATTCACTTTTAAAATACTGAAGTATTGTTACACCTTTGTAGAGGTGATCAGGAACAAAAATAAAAGTTATTAAATACATCTCTGTCACTGAGGCAATTGTCTTTGAAATATTTAGCATACACTTTGACTGTGCAGAAGCTTTTTAATTTGATCAAGTACAATTTATTTATTTTTATTGTTGCTGTGATT
>CAUYRT010052214.1:0-71025 GCA_963574885.1 Lepilemur ruficaudatus | reverse complement strand
TTTTTTTTTTTTTTGAGACAGAGTCTCACTCTGTTGCCCGGGCTAGAGTGAGTGCCGTGGCGTCAGCTTAGCTCACAGCAATCTCAAACTCCTGGGCTCAAGCAATCCTTCTGCCTCAGCCTCCCAAGTAGCTGGGACTACAGGCATGTGCCACCATGCCCGGCTGATTTTTTTTTTATGTATATATATCTTTAGTTGGCCAATTAATTTCTTTCTATTTATAGTAGAGACGGGGGTCTCACTCTTGCTCAGGGTGGTTTCGAACTCCTGACCTTGAGCAATCCGCCCGCCTCAGCCTCCCAGAGAGCTAGGATTACAGGCGTGAGCCACCGCGCCCGGCTGCAAATTTTAAATCAGTATATGAGGTAAGTGCTCTGCCATCCAGTGTTTAAATAGCCTAGCAGCATTATTTATATTGGCAAAAAAAGCTGATATCAACCTAAATGTCTTATAAGAGGAAACTGGATAAATTTTATTACATCTATACAATGTAATAAAATACAGCTGTGAAAATGAGTGAGCTAGAGCTAGTTTTACCCACATTGATGAATCTCACAAATGTATTGCTGAATAGTAAAAGCAAGCTGCAAAAGAATACACACCATGTGATGCTGTTTATGCGACACTGAGAAACATGTAGCACAATACTGTGCATTGTTTATGGATATATATTTATATAAGAAAATGAGTGAGAGATGCATAGAAACAGTGAATGCCAAATTTAAGTAGAGGCTAGCCCTCAGGAAAAAGGAGAGATGGGATATGAGAGAGATGCACAGGGACGTGAATTACGGTAGTCTAAGTTTTAAATTGTGTGCTGTTCTGAATAGCAAGATGAAATCTCGTGCAGTCCCGCCTGTGATGTGAATCATCCCTTTGTCCAGGGTATCCACATGCTCTGTATATTATCCACCCATTAGCCACTTCTCAGCAATCTGGGTTGTCAGGTCAAAAATAAAACATAGTACTGTATATACAGGGGTCAGTACTCTCCGTAGTTTTAGGCATCCGCTAAGGGGTCTTGGAACTTGTGTCCTGTGGGTAAGGGGGAACTACTATAATTCTTTATAGCTTTCTGTATATGTAAAATATTTCATAACAACATCAATGAAAATAACAGTTTACTTACTACTTACTATGGGCCAGACACTATACTAAGAATTTTACATGTATTAACTTATTCCTTCCACACAAAAGCCCTACCACATGGGCATTGTTGTTAACCTAATTTTCCGAATAAGCAAATCAAAGCATGAGGAAGTTAAGTAACATGTCTAATATCACATTTAGTAAGTAGGGAGCGAAGTTGGGATTTAAGGCCAGTAGTCTACAGGTAGAGAGAGCAGCTGTGTGCTATTCTCTTAACCAGTTACAGACTGGTGTGTGAGTGTGCGTATTTATATATATATATATGGTTGTCTTGTTGTGAGATACTTTCTTTTAAATGTAATGGATTACCTGGTGAAGTAATGAGCTCCTCAGTTTGAAAATGTAAATAGATTAGCAATTTTCAGATTGCTATGGATGGCATTACATTGCAGTTTATGAGAGGCTGGGCTAAATAAACTGAAATTTCCGTCCAACCCCAAGCTTCTGAATTTTTAATGTCCAGAAGAGTTTGTTTGAGGGGAAAAAACCAAGGGATTCTACTTTAGGCATGTTGAGTTTGAGGTAAAAATACATCTAGCAAACAGAAATGATGAGATTTGGTTGGTGTTACAGTATGAATTTATTACTATAGTCGTCCAAATATAAGAATGGATGCGATTGTCCAAAAAGTATAGATAAAGGGGAAAACAGAAGGCCCACATTTGGTGGGAAGAGGAAGAGGAGACTATTTTTGTCTGTCTGTCTGTCTGTCTCCTTGCACATACACCACATACATACGTGCATACACATGCATGTGCGTGCCTATATATTCACATACACAGATGCATTTTGTTCCTCAAATTAATATCAATGATTCTCTTTTTTCTTTTCATATGTCTGAAGGCAATTCCCAGGTATGTGTCAACAGATGAAAAATTACCCCTTTGAGATAGGTGTTAAATACGTTGTTTCCAACCCAGCACGTCTATCTACCCCTCCAATCTATTTGCATTGAAATCTAAAGAATTAACACACACACACACATACATCTTTTCTACTGTTTCTTATAATTCCTCCTAAATCCTTAAAGAAATAAGCATTTCACCATGGTAAATACTCCACATTTCAGCCTTTATACTTGTCAATTATGAGACAGCTTACTCAATACCAAAATAATAATTTTTAGAGTTAAAAAGGCCCTTGAACAATTTATAAAACTGTGCTCACTGTTTGTATTAATCTTAAAAACCATTTCATTTTACATAGTGAAGGTAATTTTAAGGAGATAAAGAAATATGTCTTTTTAGAATGCTCACTTTTGTATATTCACAGATTAACATGCTAAATGCAAAGAAGAATTTATTTTTTCCCTGAGCTCAGGAAAGTCTGATCAGCCCATGTGCAAATGGGTATTCCTCAACAAATGGACTGGAACAATTATCTTGAAGTATTAATATCATCATAACATGAGTGAAAGAGTTATTTTGATCAGATGGTAGGATTTTGCTTCGGTTCCTACTTAGTTAGGAATCAGCTGTTCCATATTGTCTGGGGTTTTGTGAAAGTGGAGTGATTGAGAAAGTGTAGACAAAGAAATAAAGACAAAGGAAAGCTAATATTTACTGAACCTACAATGTACCTTGCACTATGCTAGGCTGTTCATATTTAATTCTCTAAGCAATTACCCTGTTAGTTATTATCATCCCATGTTTCAGATTATGTAACATTCAGAGACATTAAGTAAATTACCCAAAAGTCATACAGGATACAAACTTAGGTATGTCTTGGCTCCAAAGTCCACACTCTTTCATTTGTATCACTATGTACAAACAATGAATATTAGAATGTGTTTATCTGGCAGAAGATTCATCCATTCCTCTACTCCTTACTTAGTATCAGTGGATTTTTAATCCTGGTTTATACCTGATAGGAAAAAAGAAATTTGTGGTCATAGCTCTATCATTACTCTTTGCATATGTTTCTTATTTTTTATTGCCTTAACATGATACTTAAAATTGCGGCACTATTTATTTTCACAATTCAAATTTATTAATTAGTAAATGCAATTCTAATCTGATTTTACATAGTAATTTTCCATTCGTGCAAAATATAATTCCATTCTATTACACTTTTTGCTGATTATTGGGTTGTAAGAATCGTATAAAAAGTTATATTCTTAGTCATGACCTTCTTTAAATGAGAATGCAAAAAGCCTATTGGGGATTAGGCTTTATTTCCCGCTATATCCACTTACACCTATTATCAACAAATAATCACTCCCTGCCACCCATCAACACATTCTCACTTTTTTTTCACTTGCAATCAGTAGGTTAAGAAAAAAAGACACATGTGAAATAGCCTGAGTTTGATAACATACAAAAGATCTAATCAGTTTTAATGTTAGCTAACATTTGCTATGTTGAGCCTCCTATATATTATTATTAACACATTTAATTTTCACAACATTTCTGTGAGGTTGGTACTGTTATTATTTATTATTGTCATTTAATAAATGACAAAATCAAGACTTGAGGAGTTAATCAAGAATTTTTTATTTGAACTCAGACCTCTCCAACTCAAGAGCCCATGAACATAACCATAACAACATGCCACATCTCTCTAAGAAAATTAGGTTATTTAGTGTGTTGATAAAATCACCGATGCTGAGCAGGACAATTGAATGGATGTGGGTAAGAAAACATAAGTAGGGCAAATACACTTGCAGATAAAATCCCCTTAGAACAAATACTAGAAGCCTAGTTCCAAGTACAGTATCTTCTCTTCTCTGGTATCCCCTTTGGTCATAGGTTGAGAAGGGTAGATCGGGTTGAGATAGGGTTAGGAATTCCACAAACTCTAATTACTTCATCCATTAACCGTGTTAACAACCAGTCTCCCTATATCAAATAATAGTGCTGTTGCTGCACTGTTGTCTTGACAATTCTGCCAGTCACTACAATTGGTACGACTCATACGGTATCCTCGGTCCCAAGTAGTGATAATGCCTTCTGCCATATCATTGCTAATATTACTGCCAGCACCTGGCCTGTCCTTTTAAATGTTGCCATCACCAACTTGATGTTCCCTCCAAAATATAATCAGTGTGAGGCATTCTACCTTTAGAACCATCTCTGACTACGGTGCCCAACAGAGGTATATACTTCTTTCATTAAATGGGACAAAACTTCTTCACATTAAAGTTATGAGTTATTGGTTTGGGATGGATTTTACTTTAGCACTTAGTCTTTTCATGCTGCTATAACAAAAATACCATAAACTGGATGGCTTATAAACAATAGAAAATTATTGCTCATAATCCAGAGGCTGGGAAGTCCAAATCAAGGTGCTGACAGATTTGGTGCCTGATGAGGGCCCACTTTCTGGTTCATGGACTGCACTTTCTAGCTTTGTCCTCACGTGGTAGAAGGGATAAACAAGCTCTCCAGGGTCTCTTCTAAGAGGGCACTTATCCTATTCATGAGGGCTCTGCCCTTATGACCTAATTACCTCCCAAAGGCTCCACTTCCTAATACCATCACCTTTGGAGTTAGGATTTCAACATGATTTTGGGAGAAACGCAAAAAAAAATTCAGACCATTACAAGTACTATGTGCCATTGGGTAAAATTCACCATTTGTCCTTTTATCCAGGAGTAAGGGAGGGGTCTGTTTCCCCAGCTTGCAGAAGTTCTGTCTCCTCGCCATACATCATGTCCCCTCTTTTAGGTCTGGAGTCTCCCAGAAAGAACATATTCAGTTAGCAGCCTTGCCATTTTTTGTTGAAAAACTCTGACTTCTCCTGTTAAGTGGAAATAGTAAAGTTAAGTCAAATGCAGTGGTAGACGGAGAAGGGAAGAGAGTCTTTTCCTATCTCTCTTTCTCCTTGCTCACATCCAGCCCACCCCTGCAGAATGAGGCCTGGACAAGACATGAACTGGAACTGGAACAAGGAATAGAGTCAGTGGGAACCACACCAGGCAGGGTCTGCAAAAATGAGTGCAAAGAATCACCAAATGATCACAAAAGCAATATAAAGCAAAGAGAAAGGATCATCCACTTACGATTTGGCTCTTTCTTCTTGATTATAATATTTGCATTCAGAATCAGAGTCAAATCACAAATCTCCCACCAGGACTTTTGTTTAGAACAGCTTTTTGATTCTTCCAACTTCACACTATCTGGTGTAGATCAGCCACCACCCTAAATAGATTAATGACTAGTTTCCAGAAAAGTCTATGTAGTGTCCCAAAGGACAAATCAGATGTCAAGGATCTTGCATTTAATGCTAAAGAGATTGGTCTTATTCATCTGGGGTAAAAATATAATTTATAAATTAAAATTACTATTGAACATTACTTTCTAACATTACTGAAGAAAAATATAATTTAGAGCAAGATGGGAAGAAATCTAAAAACCTGGACGTATACTGCATTCACTCAGGATAAATAAAGTATTTTGCCGTTCATTCTTGCTTAATCTATTTAGCAGGGTAGTTTTACTTTCCAGACCTAAACAGAACTCAATGTGACCATCTTCTTAGCATCAAAAAATGTCTGGCCTGTTCACATTGTCAATACTTTGAGGACAGCAAAGCCATTTCTGCCTGTTACCTGTACTTAGGTATCAAGAAGCCTTTAATTAGCTACTTATTCTAATTATTCTGAATCAGATCTTATCTGTTCATGAGTCCTCTTAGACCAAAGGACTCAAAGTCCTTGTACCACGCCCTCAGAGAGACCTTATTTTTAAGCTTGTATATTACTTCTGTGGCTAGAACAAAAAAAAAAAAAAATAAGGAAAAATACAAGAAGCCACAAGCTTGGCTCATGCATCACCTCATTATGAGTGCCCCATTCGAACTGAAACGATTTGTTCAACAACCTAAACCAGACTCTACTCTTTACAATTGGAATTTGGTCAACTTTCTTTTTTCTTAAGGGGTCAAAAATAATTTTAAAAAACTATTTTAAAAGAGCAGAGTAGGTTTTAAAAACAACAGCACAGTGTTGTTCTCAGACTGATATATGCTGTGTAACATGTAAGAAAGTTAGAAAAAGTTCTAAGGCACCTTGAAGGAAGCAAGAGGAATAGGATGAAAAAGCAATAAACAAAGGAGCACGACTGTCAGCTGCCTAGGGCAGAGCCCTGTTCTCTTCCTGCTGGCTGTTGATCAATATGCCAAGTGAAGCAAAAAAATGCCACGCCTTTGGGGACAAGCTGGTAAGAAATAATATGTCCCTTTATTAAGACTATTTTAAAAATCTGAAATTATGTATATTTCATGATATTTGAAGTATGATTTAAAACCCATAAACATAAACCCTTAAGAAGTCTAAAACATGAATAAGAGTAAACCCTGAAAGAAATGTAAAATTTACTGTTAATAAAAAGACACCACTCAGACATTTGCTATAAACTGAACTGATGAGGAAAAACAGTAATAGGTCAGCAAAAGTACATTTCAAAATCACTGATTCAAGCAAGGCTTACTAAACAAAACTGTGGATGATAGGACTTATATCATCAGTCTTTTAATTTTGTACATTTTGAACATCATCCAAAAATATTAATCCACTGTTGAAATTCTGTGAACAGGAGAGAAAAGAGAAATATTCTACCCACCACAACCTTCCAACGAAAAGCATTCACATCCTGCTGTAAATGTATCAGTGCTGAATCACATTCCTTAATGAACGTGCCTTTTCTTTTGCTAGAGGGGTTGCTTTTAAATCCTGTTACAGAAGTTTAATGTTTGGCAAGATCATGTTTCTAACAGTTCTTTTCTACTTTACCTCTCACTTTATATGAACAGTACCAAAAATGAAGATGGAAATGGAAAAATTCAAGCACAAATTCAATTTCAAATGACAAGACATGGCTTTTTTAAAAATGTGCTTGTATGTGTTTGGTATTATGTTGATAAGTTACCAGAACAATTGTTGCCTGTTGAGGAGAGGCAGGGAAAATAGATTAAAATTAATTATTTATATATTCATATTTATCATGTATCCAGTGAAGACTTTTAGCAAAACTGAAAAATAATCTCTATATGGAAAGGTGGTTATGTTTTCAAATTCTTGTATTTTTAATTTCATATCATCATCAGCTAATTATTACAGTTTTATGGCATGTGCTCTTATTAAACCATCTTTTCAATGTACTGAGGATTCCTTCTTAAAAGCTAATAAAAATCTCTAATATTCCACATTCTTCTACAAAGCAGTGAGAAGTATGAGTCCTCCCACAGAACAAAAGGATTAAAAATTTCTCCCATGATGATCTGCTCTTGGCCTCCACTCAGGTGGGAAGCATTCCTGTCTCCTGTTTGCTGAGAGAGGAGATCCGTTCCTACTGTATTGTTCAAGTTTTCTTCAAATTGCAACTACTATTCACATCAATACCCAATTAGTCCACACTCATTTTGATCAAATGTGATAGTATTCAGCATTACATTTTTATGCTACAAGCTCCTTTGACTACAGACTTTGAAGTTTTGAAGATGTATACCTTAATTTTCAATAGCAAGACCTTTTAATGTTATCAAGGCTGGGTTTGTTAAAACTTTTAAACTTTCTCCTTTCATTGAAATTGATTTCTCATATATGAAATTGCCAATACTACCATAGGAAATGCAATGCTTTTGTTTATTAGGTAGGTATGAAAAAATAGTTATTCCTTTTTTGGTTCAAATTATTAGTTGATTATGTTAGTGTAAAAAAGGCTTCCTCCAAAGAACATCACTAAAAAATGAAATACATTGGCTGCACTATGGCATTAATTGAAATTTGTCAATAGGTAAGCTGTTAATGACATGAGAAATTACATAAGGAAAATGAGGAACAGCGTAGGTGTAGAGGCAGTCATTGTACGAACAAATAGAAGGACTGCTCACAATGTGAAAGAACACAAACAGGATGTATAAATTGCAAAGCCAGGGCCAAAGTTTTCTGGTAGCCAAGATACATAGAATTAGAATGATCGTTTCACCTGGTAAGATTCCAAAAGGAAATAAATAATGGTATTCAGAATCGTTTCTTTAATGAAAGAGGTAACTGAAATCAAAAGGTTACATAAGTCTTTGCTAAACATAAACAAATGCCTCAGGGTAGCTTGCAGAAATATAGAATATTTTTATTTAGGTTTTGAGATTATGAGCTGAAATTCTCTTGAATGGTCCCTTAAGCATGTTTCTCCATTTCCCAATAACTTTTAATGAAGTAAGCGTAATCGTGGAGCAGGATGAAGAGAATATTGTAAGTAAAAATAACATGCTGCAAATGTTTAAACATGTGTTATACTTGATTATCCCTTTAGCTTCTACATACTTCTCTGTATTATCAATTTCCTGTCTCTTTTCATTGTTAGAAGTATAAATGATCAGTTTGAGAAGATTTCAGTTTGTTTAATTTCAATCATGTCAGGAGGTAGAAATATTGTGCAATAGATAAAATATAATCAAAAATGTTTTTAAATGAAATATCTATCCAAGCACCCTGAGTTCCATTTGCTGTCTCTGAAAGGAAGGGCGAATGGAGATAACCTAAGGTTCTTTTGGGTGAGAAATACCATAACACACACTTACTCATGACTATACTTAATACTAGAGAAAACATGGGTGGGGACACATAGCTACTTTCAGGAATGACTCTAAAATTGAGCCCCAGTTAGTTGAATGTGGACAGATAACCAAAGCTTAATGTCCTTTGCCAAAGCTTAGGGACTAGATGAGAAACATAATGGAAACAGTACGCTCACCTTACCAAGGAATCACTGTGGCAAAGCAAGAGAGCAAGAAGCTGACATTGATTAACTGCTTACTATGAGCCAGACACCATGTAACACTCTGGCTATACAAAAATGAGCTATAGAGCTTATAGTGCAATGAAGGAGATAAAGAAGAAAATACAAACCTCAATGCAGTTATGATAAACACTATGATAAATGTTTATGACAGACATAAGCACAAAATGCAATGGAAATACATGAGAAAGGAATTGCAGGCTCAGAAGGATTCACAGAATAAAAGATGTACCAACACAATCTTAAAGTAGATACCACCAGCTAGGGAATAATTTCATACTAAGGCTATCGGAGAAAATTTCCCCTTTTCAATTTTCTTTGACATTGTCTTGGATTCTCTGGTGTTTCTCTTTCAAATGAATTTTAACATCAATTTGTTAAGTTCCATAAAAATACTCTCAAAACAGGGACAATGAATTTATCATTAACCTGCATGTCTTTCCACTCATGAAAAGAGTGTATCTATTTTACTGTTCTTTAGGTCCTTCCACATAATTTAAATTTTTCCATACAGAAGGATTTGTTTATGTTTTATTGCATTTGTTGTCATTTTGAATGGGATATTTTAACTATATCTGAAAGGATTTATTAAAATTATTAATGGTACAGTAAATATTCTTTTTATAAATATCTTATATCTATGAACTATGCAGAATTTTTAAAATTAGTTCTAATAGTTTTTCAATAGAGTATATCAGATAGTCTATGAAAGTAATCATATTACCTTTAATTAATGTTATTTTGTCTTTATCATTTCATTATAATCATTGTGAATATTTATGTTTTGGTTTCGCTTTTGCTGATTTGACCAGGCCCTGTCAAACAATGCTGAATACAAGTAGTTATAATGAGCATACTTGTCTAGTTTACTTAAAAGAGAATGCTGCAAATCTTTCACCACTAACATGATATTTGCCGATTTTTTTTTCTATATTGTGAATGGGTGTCAAATTTTGGTCATACTCTTTTTCTTTCTGATTTTTTTATTGTAAAGTAAACATATCTAAAAAGGTACAGATACACAGCATTTAAAAAGAACACTAAAGCAATCATCCATGTAAATATATCCCAGGTTAAACAAATAGAACAATTATAGTATTTTACATGTCCCTGAATCTTCTTTTCTAATCATATTGTTTTCACTAACCAAAAATTATAAAACATCTAGGAAAAAAATTAGTTGTCATTTTGGGCTGGCAATGATGTCTTAGAAATGACAACAAAAGCATAGTCTATAAAAGAAAAAGTAAATACATTTGATTAAGAATTTCTGCTGTTTGAAAACTACCATTAAAAGAATAGAAAAGAGAAGCCATAATGGGAGAAAATATTTGCAGATAACATCTAATAAAAAGACTTGTATATATTAATAGAATATATAAAGAACCCTCAAAATTCAGTAACAAGAAAAAAACTAACAGGAAAAACATGCGAACAGACATTTAACCACAAAAGATACGGAAGGCAAATAGGCATGTGAAAAGATTCAGAAAGTTAGTCATTAGGAAAATGCAAAATAAATCCACAGTAAGCCACCACTGCACACCTATTTGAATGGATAAAATTTTTTAAAATACTTACCATACTAACTGCTGGCAAGGATGCAGAGTAATTGGATCTTCGTGCATTGCTAGTGGGAATGCAGCGTGATATAGACACTTTGAGACACAATTTGGCAATTTCTTATAAAGTTAAAAATATGGTTATCTTCTAAGTCACTACAAAGATCTAAATATATACATCATACAAACCTACAATTCCACTCCCAGGTATTTGCTCAAGTGAAATGAAAACTTGTGTTCACACAAAAATTGTGTGTGAAGGCTTATGATAGCTTTATTTGTACTTGTCCAAAGCTGGAAAGAATCCAAAAGTCTGAACTAGGTACAGGTTAAGAATAGAATGCTACCAGAATAAAAAGAAACAAATGACAAATGCATGCAGCAGCATAGGTAAATCTCAAGTACTTTACGGTAAGTGGGAAAAATCAGACTCAAGGACTGCATCCGGTATTATTCCATTAATATGACACATGTAAAAGCCAAAATTATGTGGACATAAAACAGATCTGAAATTGCCATGGCTAGTGAAACAGGCTGACCAAATAGGGACAGCACCCTGGCATGTCTGACAGAGGGGAGGAGTGATGGAGCTGTTCTATATCTAGATTGTCATGATGGTTAAAGATCTATAACAGCTATTTGTCAAAACTCACAGAATATAGTACAATTTAAAAAAAGATGAATTTCACTATATGTGTTTTACACATTAGGAAAATAATGAAAAAGCGCCAACCTCATCTGATTTTAATGTAATGTGGAAGTTCATATATGATAAACTTGATTTTGTTTGTTTGTTTTTTTTTTTTTTTTTTTTGATACAGAGTCTCACTCTGTTGCCCAGGCTGTAGAGTGCCGTGGCATCAGCCTAGCTCACAGCAACCTCAAACTCCTAGGCTCAAGCAATCCTTCTGCCTCAGCCTCCCGAGTAGCTGGGACTACAGGCATACTCCACCATGCCCGGCTAATTTTTTACATATATTTTTAGTTGTCCAATTAATTTCTTTCTATTTATAGTAGAGACGGGGTCTCGCTCTTGCTCAGGCTGGTCTTGAACTCCTGACCTTGAGTGATCCACCCGCCTCAGCCTCCCAGAATGCTAGGATTACAGGCGTGAGCCACTGCGCCCAGCCACGCTTGAACTTTTAACACCTTTATAACATTGTTTCTCAGCCTTTTATTCCCTGTGGTACACCTAAGGAGACTTTGAGATTTTTTTCCCCCTAATCTTTTATCTTCCCCACTAGCCCCATGAAATTTTACTTCCACAGATATACTGTCTATCTCTTTTACACCCTGTATGTGTATTTGTGCTTTATACATAAAAAGAGTGAGATTTATTTTGCAGTCCGATTCCACCCCCTTGGGGGAGATACCAAGTCCGTGGAGCAGACGTGCTTTAGCATGAACCGGGATGACAAACGCTTCATTTGCCAATGACAGCCCAGGTCCTAACTCTGCTTCCACTTTGTCTCATGCGCATTTCTCAAAATAGGCATTATTTATTATAGGAAAACTTGGGAAGAATCTAAACATTCAAAATAAGGGATTGGTTAAATAAATTATGATGTGTTCATAAAATGGAACACTCTGTGCCAATACACGTGGTGTTCACACACATATTGGTTTACATAGAGAGCCGCCGAGAAGACAATTAGGAAGAGAAAACACCAGATAACCCAGCAGTGTGTTATGCAGATACGTTATAAAAGGCCGAGAGCTGCCCGGCCAGTGCTGTTGCCAGGCTGCAGAATTTGAAGGGGCCTTTTTTTCTTCCTTCCTTTTTTCCTTCCCTCCTTCCTTTCTTTTCTCCCTCTCTCTTTGTTTCTTTCTCTTTTAGTTTAACCTGTGTCTTGTAGTTTTGCTATAAGGACCATGTAAAAATGCGTATCTTAAATGGGGAAATTAAAAAATGTGAAAAGAGTCCTGACACTGTAGATTTCTAAGACCTAGTCAGCATCGTGGCTCCAGTCCAGGCCCTCCATCTGGTGAGGACCGGGTGGCCTCCTGGGTGATCACAGAACCATGACAACTGTCTGCCCATTCTCCCAGTTCTTAAATCATTGAGCTCTCCTGACTCCACCACTCCTTCCAAGGTGATCTCAAACTTCTTGCTGTTCAGATTCGATGGAAGGTCTGACTAAGGCGAGTGTCGGCCAGAGTCTGGGTCCTTCCTCTGGACGTTCTAGGTCTCTGCTCGGAAGGCTGAGACCTTGGCACAGCTCAGCTTAGCCCCCTGGAGAACTGTGTCCACTGAATTTGTTTTTTTTTTAACTTTTTGTAGAGATGGGGCTGCCTTAAACTCCTGGCCTCAGGCCATCCTCCTGCTTCAGACTCCCAAAGTTCTACTATCACAGGTGCGAGCCACGGTGCCTGGCCCACTGAGGTCATTTTCCCCATTCTTTCTTCATCCCGGGTCTGCACATTACACAATTGGATGTCAGATTACTGTCGACTGTTGGGTTCTTCATTGTATTTGTTTAATACTCAGGGCAGCGTTAGGCACACAGTAAACATAAGTGCTTTCTAAACAAATGAATAAACACATTGGGCCTTGAGTTGATCATGTCTATGTAGAAGGTTTAACAGGGCCTAGTCCCAGTGGCTGCCACAGAGTTAGCTCTGAATAGACATACATGTCTTGAAGAATTTAAGAAGTAGAAGTTTCCCTTAAAGAGAGGATATTCAGATTTTAAGAGCTAAGGAACCCATTCTTTTTCCCTTCTTGACTTTGACTTCTTTTTACTTTAGGGCTTTCATCCTGGCTGCAGATTTCACCCAGAACCTCAGTCCCCCAAATCATCTTCTGCTCTGACTCATCCCCACCACTGATGCCATTTTTTCAGGGACCGTCCTGACTCTCTCCATTAGGTCACATCCTGTTAGCTATTGTCAGAACGCAGTATTTTCATCTCCCTCCTTTGGCCCTTATCAAAGTTGTAATTATATAGTTATATGTGCAATTACCTAATGATATTAATAACGAGCACTTAATGAGTACTTACTAGGCCCCCACCTCTCTGCTAAATGGTTTAATCCTAGGTTCATCATCATTTAATCCTCATGACAATATGACGAAATACTATTATTATTGTCATTTTACAGAAGGGGAAACCAAAGCCCAGTTAGCGTAAAGTTGCACAACCAGTTAGTAGTAGAGTTAGAATTAGTATCCAGGCTGCCTGTCCCTAAAAACCTACACAGGGAGCTTCTGTAGCAGAGACCTCCACAGTGTGCCTGCTGGGGGCAAATCTAGACATTAAGAAATTGAGAGCTTCCACATGAAAATAGAGATGTCTGGTTTCTCTTGAAAAATTGGAAGATACAGCAACACAGGGCCTTGTTCCTTCATGACAACTATCACCACGTGGCTGCTTCCCCATTGAATGTGACCTGCTCTGTCCATCTTGCCAGCCCCTGCTCAGCCCCTTCTGCTGTAGGCATTGGAGTTTGCAATCCTGGTATGCTCTGGGTTGCTTCCACCATTTACTTAATATTTATTCTCCCTGGGCTAAGATCCGAGTCATGCTCAAGGAGTTAACAGTTTGGTGGGGAAGGCAGAGCTTGAAAGCCAATTACAGGGCAGTGAGAAAAATTCAATAATGTAAATGGTCTGGCTGGTGCCATGGAAGTCCCCAACTCAACTAGGGAGCATGCTGGGTTTGGGGAGTGGTGTCAGGCTTCCCAGAATATGACTTCTTTAGTGGAGTTTTGAGAGATGTAAAAGAGTTTTCCTGGAAAATTAGGGGACAACTCCCCAAATAAACAGAATAGCATACGCAAACACATGGAGACAATATACAGAGAAGGTCTTAGAATTTCCAGTAGTCTAGTATGGCTGAGGCCAGGGAAAGGTGTAGCGGATGGACACTGAGGATACAAGAGGGCAGGGCCAGAAGATGAAGGACCTGTGTGCTAAGATGCATAATTCATAAACAATAGAAATTTATTTCTCATGGTTCTGGAGACTGGGAAGTCCAAGATCAAGGCACCAGCATTTGGTGTCTGGTCAGGACCTTCTTGCTGCATCCATACATGGCAGAGGGAGCAAACACCGATGGAAGGTGGAGGACAAAAAGGGCCTAAGCTAGTTCCTTCCAGCCATTTAATAAGGCACTAATCCACCTGGGAAGGTGAAATCCTCATGACTTTAATCACTTCCTAAAGGCCCCACCCCTTAATACCACCACAATGGAGATTAAGTTTCAGCACATACATTTTAGGGGACATTCAAACCATAGCAGATCGTCTTCAGGATGTTTATGAATACTTGATTCTCCTCCTCCTTCCAGGATCCTGGTAGGATTGTTCTCTGCCCTCTTCTGCATGGGGGGAGGGGGGTCATGTGACTCTCTTGGCTGATGAGATGTGTGTATGAGGGGCTCATATTGCTCCTGAGTGAAAGTTTTGAGTCAGTGCTTGATTCAGTGTATTTCTCTTTCCTGCTTTGTGTTGTTTTGCACATGTGGAGCTGGAGATTTTTGTCACCCTGAGTGACTCTGACAAGAAGAGCCTGCCCATCCACCTACCTTGGACATGTAGCACATGCAGGAATAAGCATGCTGAGCTTTGGAGGTTGTTTGTTATCACATTTATCACATTATAACGGGGCCCCTCCTTGCCAATCCATCTGCCGATTGAAGGAATTTAGAATTTACTTTGTAGTCCAAGGGATCAAAATGTCAAATCACCTATAAGATTACGCAGGTATCATAAATGAACGAACAGGTAGGATGGGATGTTATGAGCAAGAGAGCAGCACCCCATCCCTCCAGTGGCACCCCACTGATTCCAAGACAGTGACATTTTCTCATCCTCAAAAATGTCATTCCTTTCACATCTCCATGCCTTTGCTCATGTTGCTGCTTTTCCCTTTGACTCCACCTGGAAAATTCCATGTCTCCTTTAGGTGCAACCTAAATGTCATCCTTGGATATAAACAATCCCCAACCCTATACCCACCCCCCACCAAGCACCAAGATATTTTGCTATCATGGTTACCACTATTGCCAACAGGGATGGCACATTGAAATGCCTCCCGGGGCTTAGCAGGTAGCAGAAGAGAGTAGTGTGGAGGGTGAAGGCGGCTGCAAGCGGAGAGCACGGTTCCCAGCTTCACCGAGCAGACACATGACTCAGCTCCAGCTCATCGTAGCCAAGTGGGAATACAGGCCATTCTGATTTTTCACAAGAATTGAGAAATATGCAATTCTATGGGAAATCTCCAGATTGGGGAATGTTGAAAACTATTTTGAATTTTAAAGAGATGTGAAAGTCCTTTTTTTTTTCTTTTTCCAATCTGGCTTTCAGGCAGTGAGTGTGCGTACTCAGTTGCGGGGGTGGAGGTCACGGATTTGGGAGAGAGGAGCGGCTGGTCCAGACCTGACAGTGGATCAGATCCCGTGGAGATCTCTCCAGGGAGAGGTGGAGGCCAGGAGACCAGTGAGGAATGAAAGATAGTTGGGTGGTGGAGTACCTGGATGAGGCTGGGGAGGCCACACACAAGGCGGGCAGCAGGTTCCAAGGGGGAGGTGACAGGATGAGCTTCAGGCAGTAGTAGGAGATCTGCTCTGTGCTTCCAAGGCTTCTTCCAAGTCTGCCTTTCTGTCACTGTGTGAGCCTCTATTGCAGGGCAGGCACTTGGCTAGAACCCAGGGGGACACAGCAGGAAATGCGAGGAGCCTGCCCTCCAGGAGCTCTTGACACAAGAGTGGTTATCAGGTTTGGTTAGGTTCAGCTGTAGATGGCAGAAAACCCAAAATAACAGCAGCTTACACAACACGGAGGCTTATTTCTCTCGCATGAGGGGAATCTTGCAGTGGGCAGGCAGCAGCACAGAGCGGATGGGCAGCTCTGTGGCTGTCAGGGACACAGGCCCCTGCTCTCTCACTGCTTTGCCAGCCTCATGACATGACTTCCATCGCGTGGTCCAGGATGGCTTCTGCCATCACGTCTGCATTCCAGCCAGTAAGAAAGAGAAAAAGAGAGAGAGAAAGGGAAGAGCATTTCTATTTTTGTGCCATTAGCCCTAACTTAGCCACATGGTCACACCTAACTGCTGGGAAAGTGGAAAAATATCTTGACATGTGCCCAGCTGCAATCAGAGGTTCGGGTATCAAAGAGGATGGGGAGAACAAATAGTTCAGGGCAGCTCGCAGCCTTGCCCACAGATGGGGCAGAATGTAGTTCTGCTGGATGCCACCACTTGGGGAGACTGAGTGACCCTCATAGCCCCAGGTTCTTTACTCCAAATCAGTGACAGGACAAAGCAGAGGTGTGTATTCCAGCAAATACAGCAAACAATGTCTTCACCACAATGTACTCACAGAAGGACAGGGGCATGTGCGATGAAATCCAGGCAGCTCTGGCTCCAGCAGCGGGCCACTGGGGAACAGCACAGCAAGAAGGTTGCATGAACACACACAGGCACACGCGGACACGCAAACACATGCAGGCATGAAAGTGCACACGGACACACATGCACACACGGGCACACATGCACGTATACTCACACCCCTTCTCCCTGCCAGCATGACTAGTCAGTGGTGGAAGTAGGGGTCAGATGGGCCACTTGCAGCTTGCCGTGTGACCTTGCTCAAGTCACTTTACCATCTCAGAGACTCACTTTCCTCACTTATAACATGAAGCAAGGCCCCACTGCCAGCCTGCGGTGTTGACGAAATGAGAAAGCATAGGAAAAGCAGCGCTCACGACTCAGCGGGGCTGGCGGCTGCAGAATTGTTGGTTTCCTTTTTTCTCTTCACATTAGCTTAGCAAAAACATAATAGCCTGCGGGATTTTAGGGAAGATAAAGCTTTGCTTGCAGCCTAGGTATTGGAATTGATCAATGATGTGACAGGGAACCCGAAAGAAATAGGGCCAGTTAGTTTCATAATGCGAACACTCATTTGACAGCTTTGGCCAGAGGGTTATTCGCTTGCACTGGTATTTATTGTCCTGGGCTGGCTCTGCCTGGGAAACGCTCCACAGAGGCACCGAGTAATGGCTGGCCACACTCGGAATTTGAGAAGTGATCACAGAGCTAGCATCATTCCTGCAAGGAAGACGTGTGCCATTTGTTACTGAAGGGAGAAACTGTATACAATGTTACTAAGAAAAGGGAAATTATTAGGCTCCTTATGTTTTAGTTCCCACTTACCTCCGAGGTTACTGCTGCAGGCTCTTGCAGAAAGGGCTGGGTGAGGCGCTGGAGGGGTGGCCAGGCAGGGAGCTGTGAGTTTTATTTGGAGCTAAGGTGTGGATGGACTAGGGGCCTGGGGCAGGGGCGGCCTTGGGGCAGTGGAGGCTCTGGTTGGCTGCGGTGTCTGAGCTGGGCATCCGTGTGAGTTCATTCAGGCAGTCAGCCCAAAACTTCTTCCGTAAGAGAGAGTGGTGAGACTCCTTGGCCAGAGGGTCTGCCCTGGGAGCCCGAGACTCCCTGTCCTTTGGACCATGAGGGGAAGCTGTCCTCCGACAGGCTGCCCTTTTCTTCTGTCAGAAAGATAGGCGACTCGGGCAGGAGGCAACTTCTTCAACGACCTCCAGAAAGCAGAGTCTACACTCCGTTTCTTCTTCTCCCCCCGCCCTCCACCTTGTCCCCACCATTCCGTCCCCTCTCCCAGGCTGGAGATTCAGCCCGCGGCTCCTCTCTGCCACTTCACAGAGGCCACGTGCTGACTTGCTTCTGTCTGGAAACCTCTTGTCTTCTGTCATCCTACCTATGGTTTGCGGGCTCTCCCGGAACTCGCCCTGCCCCTGGGCTGTCGAGGGCCTCCTGCCCGGCCTCCCTGCCTCTGGCCTCAGCCGTCTCTGTCAGCTGATCTGTCATACACGCTGCATGGGCAACTTCTTCCAAAAGAACTTCTAAAAGCTGTGCTTTGTTTTTATTAAATTTAATTTTAGAAGACATCTGCTTCTCTCTTTTGGTTTCTATAAATTCTATGAGCAAGATATGGTGGATATATGCTTCTTATAAAAACTTTAAAAAAACCCAGTTGTAAATAGGGTCAAAAGTGATCATTCTGTTCAATTCCTTTGTCTGAATCCTTTCTCCTAGATTCCCTCTCATTCATTTTTGGGTATTCTCACTGACTTTTTCTCTCTGCCTGTATTTGCCTATAAACCTATACAGTCTGGGGGTTCTAGAAATAGAAATGGGATAGTACTTTGCATTTTTATTAATAGCTGAATGACATTCCTTGGGTAACTCTCCATGTCAGTATACAGGGAGCCTGAAGGGCACGCAGCTCGCATGCCAATTTAGCTGTTCAAACGATGTCCTGGTGAGCATCATCAGACACTACTCCTGTGGCCAGGCGTTTCTGTAGGGGCAATCCCCATGAACAGGACTGCTGGTCAGCGGGGGGAGTAGCTCTTCAAGGTGGAACTGTGAGGACACCGTTTGCTCTGAACACTCTATGGCTGCACGCAGCTGTCAGTCCAACCTCTTGATTCAGGTCTGCCTTGGCCTCGTCCTCCTGTGTGTCTGCCCATGCCTCAACCACACAGACTTGCCCCCGTTATCTCGCACCCTTACGCTCTTCTAGGCCACGGTGAAGTGTCCTCCTGCTCCTCCTCCGCCTGTCTGGCCTCTGCTTAAGGCCACAGTTACACTTCATTGTCTCTGGATTATCTTTCATGTGAATGCTCACAGTGCTTTGTTCACAAACCTTCGTTTTGGCACAGGGCACATTGCATTCTAGTTTTTTACTCGACTATCACCCTCCACTAGGCCCCGAGCACCTCAAGGGCAGGCCTGTCCTATTTAGGTACATAGTCCTGGTGCCCAAAACTGAGTCTTGTCCAGTAAACATGGAGCAGATGGCTGCTGAGCGAAGGGATGGTTGAGTGGGCGAGTTTACATTCCCAGAGATTTCCTGGGAACAGAAGAGGTTTACGTCCTAACCCAGCTTCTAAGAGAGAAGTAGCCGATTCTATACCCCATTTCCATGCTATATAGTGTGGTAAACTCAATAACACCCCTTCAGGGGTACTGAGGTCCTAATATGCGGCACCTGTAACTGTTACCTGACATGGCAAAGGGGACTTCGTGGACTTAATGAAGTTGTGGATCTTGAGATGAGGAGGTTATTCTGGACTATCTGGTAGTTGCAAGTGTCCTTATGAGATGGAAGTAGAGAGATTTGACACAGAGGAGGAGCAAGTGGTATGACCACATAGGCAGAGATTGGAGTGATGCAGCCACAAGCCAAGGAATGCCAGCGGCCACCGGAGGCCAGAGCCCAGCCAAAAGCCCAGCCAAGCAGCATGGCCCAGCTGACTTCTTGCTTTCAGCCTGGTACAACTGACTGCAGACTCCGGCCTCTAGCACTGGGAGAGAAGACATTTCTGTTTTAAGCCCCAACTTTGTGATAATCTCTTACAGTGGCCACAGGAAATCAATCCACATGGTAAGTGTTTCTGATGCCTGGGATGATGCCAGAAGTTGTGGGCACTCTTCACCAATCAGGAACACGGCTTTTTCCTCCTGGGTTTTAGCATTGCACTTGTGAGAAAGTTTCACCAGTGCGAGACAATCTGAGTAGTGTAGGAAAATGGTCTCTAAACTAGGATATTTAGGCTTAGTTTAAAAACTTGAGCTGTAAAATGAAGTGCCTTAAAAGGTGGGGAAAGGAGACACCTCAAACAGGGGCAAGTTTTAGCTGTGGGAAACATGGTGAGAATTATTAATGCCTTAAGGCCAACCTGTAAGTGATGTTTTGTGGTTGTCCATACTCAGCTAGCAACGTCGGGTGACTCTGCCCCTTCTATATTTGGGCTCGCTGGGTTAGAGTGTCTTAATGCTTAAGTTATGTCTTGGGAGTTAACTTGGTAAATTTGGAAGCAGCATTAACTTACTGGCCTGGTTTATACTACTATTATTGTTATTTTAACATTCAATGGTCCCACAGTGGTGATTTAAAGAGTTAATGGAGCTTTCCAGAAGTTCTTAACATATTTTTAGCACTAGAGGAATTTAGCCTCATATAATCACAGAGCTATCATTTTTATGAGTGTGATTTTTTCTTCCTTGCACAAATATTACATCAACTGTAACATAAAAAAGTTAGCTACAATTCCACTACCCAAACAACCTAACTGGTTCAGTTCTGCCTATGTTCCTCTGCTGTCTCTGTCCATTTGCAGGTATATATTTTTATCATCTCAATCAGAGCTCAGATGCCACTTTGTAAACTACTCTGTTCTTTGGTACTTTAGCAAAAACATTTTCCATGATGCAACATAGTGTTCATAATTAAAAATTTAAAGACTGTGTCAAAGTGTTTTGAATAGATGCCCCGTGGCTAATGCAACAGTTTGCTATTGGGCATTTTGGTGGTTTCTGATTTTGTTGTTGTTGTTGTTTATTACTGCAAAGAAGGTTATAGTACAACCTGATCTTCATTTTGGATTATTTACTTAGATAAATTTCCAAGCCTACCATTACAGTCATATCATACGAAAATGTGTATAATGTTTGAAATATGTTGCCAAATTATTTTTCAACCAGGCAGAACTAATTAAACATGCTCCACAGCTCTGCTGATGGGCTCCAGTTCCCCTCACCTTTACTAGCATTAGGTGTTATCATTATTTTCCACTGAATTTATTTGATATTAAATAGCAAATTCTTATTTTTATTTACATTTCTTTAAATGTTCCTGAAGGTTGAATAGTTTTTCGTGCTTGTCTTTTAACTGTACACATCAAGCTGTTCTTTGCTTGCTTATATGTTAGGGTCTGAATTTTTTTCTGATCAAATAGAATGTGCTTTTTATACCCAAATAGGTAGTGATTGTGTCTAACACATTTACTATACATTTTTTTTTTTTTTACTTTTCAAGTCTCCTTTTTTCCTTGTTATTCTAATCACAGAATAGTTTGGGGCTCAATAGCTCATGCTTTGAAGAACAGATATGGGATCCAACCCAAACTCAGCTACCATTTGATCTTGGGCAAGTTACTTATCTCGTCAGAGCCTCAGTCTTCTTGTCTGCATAATGGAGACAACAGTGCCTCCCTCCACAGGGCGGGTTTTCTTTTCTAGGAGCTCCTTTGCTTTCTATGTCAGTTACTTCTCTCCTCCAGCCCCCACGCAGAAGTTGGTTGTTTTTTTCTTTCTTTCTTTTTTTTTTTTTTTTTTTTAACATGTTTACATAGTTGACTCTGTCTTTTTTGGTTTTTCTTTAAAGTTCCCAGTGAACTGTCTCTGGTGCATGTTCTCAGGATCACAAATGATTATGGCTCTTGGTACCTAAATATGTTCCAGATGGGCAGCGCTCGCGTGGCAGCGTCAGTTCTGGGGCCAGCCTTTCAGCACGTAGGCTCCTACTGTAATCCAAACGACGGTGTCCAGACTCAGAATCAGAGATTTTCCAGTGCAGAAGGAGAAATTGAAGGGGTTACTCAAACCCTGATGGAATGGCCCATCAATGCCCCCAAATGAAAGTTAATATTGTTTCAGCCATGGGCAAGAATGCCAAGAATGCTTTGTAAAGTTTTATCTCTTTGCAACTCTCCATTTTAATTACTGTCAGGAGGTGACCTACGTGCCCGACAGGGAACTCTCACCCCTGTGTGGGTTAGAGCTGTGACCCACTAGAGTTGGGGGGCAAGTCCCTGCTCCCCACTTTTCTGCCACTCCCTCCACTGTCTGAGATGCGGAGAGCTGGGCTTTGGTGCTAGATGCACAGGAGTTTGGATTCTGTCTCTACCACCCTCTAGTTATTAAAGTCACTTGTTTACCAAGAACCTTAGTTTTCTCACCTATACACTGGGAATAATGATACCTACCTCAGTGGGTTGGTCATGGTGTTTGAATGAGATCATAGAAATACAATGTGCTGCCTGGCTAAAGGCTGAGATGAGGGTGACTATCACCTCTCTGCCCAGTTTGTTGTAAATCTGACTGTGACACTACTCAAAACTCTTTAATGACTCCACAGTTTTATAGGTTACAATCCAAATTGGTTTTCAAGACTTTTCACCCTCTGAACCATATTCCCTTTCCACTTGCATTTCCAGCTCTGCTGCTTATCAGCCGTATGCTCAGGGTCAAGCTACTCAATCTTCCCGGGCCTCATTTTTTCCACAGGGATAATTACACCTACCACATAGGGGTGCTGTGAAGATAAAATCAGCTGCTACATGTAAAGCGCTCAGGAGAGCCTCCTGCTCATAGTGTGGCAGGTACCAGCTTCTGTGCCTGAGAGTGCATTCTCTCCCTCTTTGCAGCCTCCTTCATTCCTTCAAGACTCCTGCCATCTGCACCTCCTCCAGGAAGCCTACCCAGGCTGAAGCTGAACGAAGAGGCCCCTCTGAGCCCCGCACCATTCCCCACGGCAGCCCAGTGCAGTGGACGTTTGCAAGCACCAGAGTCAGCCTTCACTCCCATGAGCCCTGCCCCTTGGCAACTTCACTGTCTTGGGCAAGTTACTTAACCTCTCTGGGCCTTGGTGTTCTCCTACACAAAACTGATGCAACAATGACTAAAGCCCATAAAATAAAACAAAAAGATGCAGGCAAAGGGTTTAGAACAGTACCTGGCACATGATGAGCACACAATACAAGAAAATATTATTTTAACATGACTTATTATACAATCATTTGTGTACTTTTCTTCTACTCTTTCCCCAAGACTACAAGCGCCTTCAGGGCAGTGATTGTCTCTCATTCATCCTTATCCGCAATATCTGGCACAGAGGAGGTGTGTTTGCTAAATGTCAGAATTCCAAAATGTCTTTATTTTTTAACTTACTGAGTTTTCAGCTGATTGAAACATTTGAACTTCATGAATAAAGCAGTGAGTTTGCATCTCAGACTTATTTAAATATGTGACTTTAGGCAGTCTGGTGGCTTCTCTGAGCCTTGGTTTATTCATTTGTAAGATGAGGATAATTATATCAAATTCATGGAGTTTTGTATTATAATAAAAATAATGTAGGTGAGTAATGTATCATGGCAATTCTCTAAAGTTAATTAAGCAAAATCTCAGTGGGATTTTTCTTAGAACCCAATAATTGGATTTGAAATTTAAAGAAGATTCTGTAAAAGAAGATTCAGTGAGTGAGCATTTGTATTAGATGTTAAAATGTACTTGTGAGTTTTGACAGTAATGAAAATGATGTAGAATGTGAACAGGAATGAACAAGTAGGTCATTGGAATAGAATAGACCCTCTGAAAGCAATTCCTGAGCATATGAAACCCAGTCTGTGATAAAGAAATGCCACACAGCAGTGGGTAAGACCTGGATTTAATCAATAAAAAGTGTTGAGGAAACGATATTTCAAAAAAAAGAGAGATCCTCACCTCACACCATACTTCAAAATACATTCCAGATGGATTATAAAGTTAAACGTAACAAACAATATACATATATGTAGAAAAAAAAGCTAGAAGGGAAATACATACTCATGTTTATAGGCTTTGTATCTTTAACTCTACAATCTATGTGCATTACTCTCCTCAGATAGGAAATTACTTTCTTACAACAAAACAATGGAAGAATCCACACATAAAAATATAACTTAATATGATAAGTTATATTATGAATATATAGAATATATAGAATCATATAAAATTCAAAACTATTTTTTGCTTTAAAAATCATAAAATTTTAAAAAAGAGATATGGGGAACATTATTAAAAGTAGCAAGAGATTAAAATCCTTCCCTGTCCAAAGATATTACAAGTCAATAAGAAAGAAAACCAGAAGGAATATAAATAGCAAACATAAAAAAAACCAGTTCAATATTCCTAGTAATAAAATAAAAGCAAAAGCAAATCATTATCAGTCTGGTTACTCCCCTGGTCAAAATCCTTCAATGACCCCCGTTATCCTGGGGATGAAATCCAGAATCAATTGCGTGACACCTAAGACCTCTTACATTTTGGGGCCAGCTTGTCACACCCCTGAACACCTGAGGCTTCGGTTATACATGAATATCGCCTTTTTTTCAGCACATATAACACCCCCTTCCAGAGTTCTGAGATTTTGCACATATTGGTGCCTTTGGACCGGCCTGCCTGATCCTCTACTTGGCGAAGCTCCGTCTTTGATACCTGGCCGAGCCTACATCCCAGTTGAGTTCATTTTGTACCCATGCTTTTGAGAAAAGTGTTTGCAAATGCCTGGCAATTGCTCAATTTATTACTCCTCTTAGCAGGAGTAACTTACATCAAACTGAGCAATCCACTTACATCTTTTTCTGGGAAGCAGGTGTGCAACCTGAATTGGCCCTCAGTGCTGGGGTGAGGAGGGGACTACCAGTGAAGGTCAAACTCCTGACAGGCTCAGGTGAAGATTCACAGAGTCTGATTTCCCCGACCCCACTTCCTACCCAAACTTAAACTGATGCTCTGCCCCTTTGGTGGTCAGCTCAAAGGAGGGTTGTCAGATAAAATGAAATACAGGTTTCCCCCACACATTGCATGGGACATACTTATGCTAAAAAATTATTCTTTTTTTAGAATCTGAAATTCAAACTTAATTGGACATCCTGCATTTTTATTTGCTAAATCTGAACACTTTAGCTCAGAAAGAAGGTGGAGGGCATCTGCCTAATTTTCAAGGCTTTGGGAGGGACCCCTTGATGGGGATGGAACCAAGGGGGCAAGTCCCTCGCTGCTTGAACTGTGTGTGGGGATGGAAGTCATAGCTGGAGGGGCTGCTCTCTGCATGGTGGCTGCTGCAGTCCCTGAGTGCACAACACCTGTGGGCTGTCGGCGACATACAGTGGCAAGTCCAGGGTCTTTGGAGTCAAATGGATTTGGGTCTAATCCCGACTTGTTAGCTGTGTAACCTTGGGCAAGCTCTGTGACGTTCCCCGACTCACGGCTTCACCATGTGCAAAGTAGGGATCACAGCCACTTCCCACTGTTATTGTAAGGATCAAATAAGAAAACACATGACAGGACGGAGCATGGTGCCTGGCATATAGTAGCCACAGGTGTTCTCCTTGGGGTATTTATAGGAAGGAGAATAGCAAAAGAGCTCTACCTTGTTAAAGTCAAAAGAAGCATGGGCTCCTAGCATTTCATTTCCTTATAATGAGACGTATGTAATGCCATATGTTTATTGTTTATTGCTATTTCAAATATTATTGTTATTTGAAAGCCCTTTTACAAATATTGTCTTGAATCTTCCGTGTGAAGCTCATTGCACGGATCTTATTATCGCAGTTGCAGAGGTTGGGAAACAGAGGAGCAGAGTGGTGGAGGTCAGGCAGTTGCCCAAAGGAAACACCAAGGACAGCGTGATGGCAGCAGCGGCGCAGGGTCCTTCCTGGGGGAATTCCCTGCGCGGAAGTCTTCACAGATCTGGTCTCCATGCACCTCACACATCACTCTGAGGGAAGAATTGTCTTCTCTGTTGAGAGAAGAAATGAAGCTCAGGGAGGGAATGGGGATTTTCCAAGTTCACAGAGCCGGCGATGGTGAAAGCAGGATTCAAACCCAGATCTCTTTGGGTACAAACCCCACCAAGCTTGGGTTGAAAGTCAGATCCTCAGGTCCTACCTCTTATAATACCCCACAGCACCTGGATTGTACTGGTGACAGGTCTTGGGGTTTGTTATTCAAGCATGGGCACTGTTTTTTCTTCCTACTGAAGACTCACTCCCCACTAGGCACAGAGTAAGTGCGCAGTAAATATGCATTGGCTGAATGAGTGAATGTATCCCTGGAGAGGTAGGGAAATAGCTTCCATGAGCAAAGCAAGGATTTTCTGAGCCTTTGGCCATTTCAAGAAGAGAATCAGTATGGGAGAAACAGGTATATGTCACTGAAGGTGCTGTTTTAAATGTGTGACACCAACATCGAGTGATGGGGGCTCTGAGCACTGTGTCTTAGAGACTTAGGCAGGGACGTAAGTGAAGTCCAAATGCAACTTTCTTGGCAAGCAGGTTGCCAGCTAGTAGCTTCGTCTGTTCCCAGGGACCCTGGTCCAAGTCTACAGGATGCTTGCGTGAACCCAGAATGCCCTAACATGTTCTCCAGGCGCATTCGGGACTCAGAGCAGGCGCCTGTGGCCAGGTGCCTTTGCAAGGTGCAGAAGTTAGGGCCAGAGTGGCTGGTTGGGGCTGTTGTGAAAGCTCAGGACGGTCTGTTCCAGCCACAGACCGGGACTAGCCAGTCGGTCAGGATTCCTCTGCTTTCTGCCATGGACAAACAAAACTGGAAAGGCCCAGCCAGGCCGCCCAGCTGATCCTCCTCTTCCTGCATGAGCCCAGGCTTCTTGTCCCCTCCTCGCCTGGGCCCTGGATGTGGCAGCACCTCAATGGGCCAAAGTTGGGCCATAGTGGGGACAAATTTTGGAGCAGGTGATTCCTAATCTATCTAGCTCAGACATGGTAACCCAAACAAAAAGCCCTCAGAGGAAGGAAAAGGAGGAGGGCTGACATTAAATAAGTGCCAGCTGTGTGCCAGGTGGTCAGCCAGCGATCCTTCGGTTGTCCTAACTGGGCTTTAAGTGGCCACTGTGCTCAGCTTTGGGCCACCTGCACCAGGGGAAGTCAGAGACTGAGTGGACTGGCCCTTCCAGAAGCAAGGTGGGAGCCAAACACACTAAATCTCCCTAAATCTCCCCAACCTTGGCTGCCTCCTCCGTCCTTCAGAGGATGAACTGGAGGTGCAGACAGGACTGGAGTGAGCCGGGCCCAGCCCTACAGGCAGGAGTCAGCCCTTGACTTGCCACACAAAGCCTCTGGCATCCCGCCTTCTACATGGTGGCCGTGCCACCCTCCTCCACTGTTGAAGGGGTTCCCTGGACTGTGCCCACCACCTGGTGTGTTTCACACAGCCCCCTGCCCTACCTATGCACCTGCATGCACCCTGTCACTCCAGCCTCTGAGTTCCGGTTCACGTGGCCCATTGGGCATGAACGCACTGGCCACTGCTGTAGGGAGATTCTCCCCTGTTCCGGCTCCTGTGCCACCAGCCTCACAGAGACTGTCATCCTCTCATTGATAACCTCACAGTCCCCAAAGAGAAGGCTTTTTTCTTTATGACAGTTAAAATATTGTTTATACAATCATTGAAAGACATGATAAAAATGATAAAATTCTCATCCAGCTCCAGCATCCCCACGGCTGAGTCTCGGCATCCAGCATGCACATCACACTGTGGTCATTGTTTGTGGCTCACCCCCTCCTAGACCACCGACCTTTTGAGGGCAGGGCCATGTGGGCCCCCCCCTCGCATCTTGGCATCATCCCCTAGAGGATGTGCCCACCACATGTTTGTGGAACCAAGAGACACATGAGCAAGGGACCAGATATATCCCACCTGAAGTGACTTGTTACTGGTGTCCTGGCACCTGGCCCACACATGTTGTGCTCCACAGCCCGGCCTGGCCTCCCAAGGTCCCCTCCTTTCTATAGGTGCATTCTGTCGGGTCGTTGGTCTCCCCAGATTTCCAGTCTACACTTGAGCTGATTCTCCGAGTAGCCACAAATGGCATTGGTCTGCACAAAAGCACTCTTTCTTCCTTCTCCTTCACTCTTGTGCGCATGACAGCTCACGTTATAAACGAAGATTACATGCATATAAATGAAAACATACTCTAGATAGTGTCATAGAATTACTAGAAGACTTCTAGACAAATGAGTTGCCAGAATCAGAAACTGAAGTTATACTTCTGGATATCTTTGTTGCAGATAAAGAAGAAAAAGGTTTTAGAATCAGTAAAGATCTTACTATAAGCCTGGTATTAGCTCTCACTTACTAGTAATTAATGTTCCCAGGGGAGGGAGGGGCTGGGGTAACAACTCAATGTTTTCTGGGCATCTACTATGTGCTGTGCTTGCTGCGTCTGTCTCATTGTGTGACAACGGCAAGGGCCAAGGTGCAGGCATCCAGAATGGTCTGGGCTCTGCCTCTGCCACTTCCTAACCAGGTGACCTTGGGCTGTGACTTTACTCCCTGACCCTCTGAGTCCATTTTCATCAGATAGGGAAGACCATCCCCACCTCCTTCAGCTACCGTTAGGAGAATTAGCTAAAATGGGGTCTGAAATGGGGCTACTGCATACATATTCAAAGCCAAATAAATACTAATACATAGTAATAATATTATTAATGCTCAGAAAATTTAGACAAGAAACTACCTGACCAAAGTGAGTTTGGATAAATATGTGATTTGGTCAAAACAATTTGGAAGCAAGCTGAGTGACTAACAACTTGGCCAAAACAACAAAAATTTCATCAAAAAGCAACATCCCCAACAGTTAGCCTTTGAAACATTGACTGCAAATTTGTCTTCCTCTATCCAAAGCATTTCTGTACTTCTTATGTCTAATTTATTTTCAATCATTTATTCTTGTTCTTAGTTATAATAGGAAAAAAGTTGGAAGACAGTATATACTGATTATTAAGAGAACAACCTAAACAGCTAAGAAAAGAAGAACTACTTGAGACACTCTTTCCTACTGTGGTGATTTAAACGAATCATGGAATGTTACAAAATAGTATGTATGCCCTGAGCTCATTTTTGACAAATATTGTGTCTGCATAAGGGCACAGCTATCGCTGCATCCAGGGGTTGAGAGTAGGTGGATAGGAACGTATGACTTTAGAGGCTCTTTTTGCATTATTTTCCTTTTTTTCTATTTTACTATTTCTGAGATGAGAACGCTTTACATTTATCCTAGGAAAGAAACTAAAAGACAAAGCTCAAAAATTTTTCAGTCTTTTGATCACATTTTTTAAACTTTAAAACATCTCATTTGTTTCAGGCCAATTCTGTCCTTTCTGATTTTCTGATATGTTAAAATGGTGATTATAAGGATGAAGTCAGATGCTTTACAAGAAATGCCTTACACAGCCCTGGTGCATAGTAGGTCCTTCTTAAGCAGTAATCACCAATTCTTCCCATGTGGACATTGGCTATGACCTAACAAGCCTTTGTTGCTGGACATTGGCTTGTCGTTTCTTTGCCGTGTAGGTTGTTTTGGAGAGATCCTCTTGGTGGACATCACTTTTACCCAGATGACTGTGACACATTCCTAAATGATCTCTGTCTTTCCACCTCAGCCACCTCCCATTCTGGGCTATTCTTTTTTTTTTTTTTTGAGGCAGAGTGTTGCTCTGTCTCCTGGCTAGAGTGCCGTGGCGTCAGCCTAGCTCACAGCAACCTCCAACGCTTGGGCTCAAGCCATCCTTCTGCCTCAGCCTCCCGAGTAGTGGGACTACAGGCATGCACCACCATGCCCGGCTAATTTTTTTTTTATTTTTTCAGTTGTCCATCTAATTTCTTTCTATTTTTGGTAGAGACGGGGTCTTGCTCTTGCTGAAGCTGGTCTCGAACTCCTGAGCTCAGGGAATCCTCCCGCCTGGGCCTCCCAGAGTGTTAGGATTACAGGTGTGAGCCACCATGCCCAGCCCATTCCCCACTATTCTTCACAACAACCAGAACTGCTCCTTTTGGAATTTAAGTGGGGTCTTGTCGGGTTCCAGTCCTCCAGTGGCTTGCCATCGTGTTGAGGCTGTGGCTTGCAGGCCCCTTTGCCATCAGGCCCTGGCTGCTTCTTTAGGCTTACATCTTCCCTGTTCTCACTTGTGCCCTGTGGGCTACCTGCTCTGGTCTCCTGCTGCTCCCAAAGGCACAAAGGATGTCCTGCCTCAGGGCATTGCATGTCTCGGCCCCTCCTGCATGAGGTCTCTGCTCAACTTTCACTCCCTAAGCGAGGCCTTCTTTGATTGCCCGATCTGAGGTCACACCCTTTCTCTCTCCACCCCTTTGCCTCTTTCATGGCATTTACTACATGATATTCGATATTTATATATTGATGTTCTCTCACCAAAATATGAGCCTCTGAGGAGGATAGGCTCTGTCAGCTTTGTTCATGCCTGTATGTCCATCAGGCCTTAGAGGAACACTCATCACTAGATTCTGGGTAAGCACTTGTTGAATGAATGAATGAATGAATGAATGAATAAAATGAGTAAGTGAATGAAGTATGACCTTAACATTGGCCACAAAATAGTATAAGTAGGAGTGGTCTCCCGTAAATAGATTACAGATAAACAACCTTACCCCTCAAAAGAGGAAACAGCCCCTGTAACATGGTTGAGACTTTTAAAGAATCCCAACCAGCTGCCAAACCACCCAGCAAGGCCCCCGAGTCAGTAACAGCTGACACAGAGCAGACGAGTAGATTCATTTCCACCCAGTCATCATTTCGCCCCATTGTCAGATTGACCAACTTGCTGTGGCCAAACTGTCTGCCAGCCAGGCAGCTGGGGCAGGGTGTATGTGTGGCTCAAGGAAGAGCAGGCTTCCCCCATCCCTGCAGGGAAACAAAACCCGGATTCTCCCGACATGGGGGTTGGGCTGTATTTCTACAGGAAAGCCACCCTTTCCTCCCCACCTCAGCTCCACCTGGGGTGTCCCAGCCTAGAATGACCCCTCCTCTCCCACAGGATGATGGCAGGGGAAATTTTCTATTGGAAGAAGAAAAGGTAGGACATCATGGGAGAACCACAGGGAATGGGGGGAGGGCAGGGAGGGAGGGTCCCCTGGTCCAGCCTCCACTGTGTACTTTGGAAGCGAGCGAGGGTGAGTGTCCGTGCGAGAGCGAGAAGACAGCTGCAGAGAGCCTACCTGTGTGCTTGGGCGTCAGCCCGGCGTGCGTCTACGTCTCTGGGTTGTCGAGCGTTCCTCGTGCGTGTCACAACCGCCTCCGCGTGCGCTGTGTCTGTGGGCTTCGTCCCCCGTCTGCTTTCTCGTGTGTCTGTTTGGTTAGCTCTGTGGCCCTCACTGTGTGCATTCGTATGGGGCTTTCTGCCTGTGCGGGGGGCGAGGGGTCACTGCTACAGACACGCGCGAGTCCAGCCCGTGCCTCGGCTTGCTGGGACCCTTGGGGAAGCTCGTGTCCTTTTGGAAGGAGTCAGGAAGACGAAGAAGACATGGTCCACACCCAGCCAGAAGGGAAGAAGAGGCCCGAGCTGCAGCCAGAAAGACTGGATGGACTGAAACTTCCGAACCCTTTGCCGTGTCCAGCCAGCGACGCGCGGACACGCAGGGAGGAATCCAGGCTTGCGACCTACCACGGGCCTCCCGGGGGGCCCCGCGACCTCCTACTACTCTGTGCTCTCCGCGGCTCCCCAGATACTCTGCTCTTCCAACCTCAGTCATCGCTTCTTCCTTTAGGACTTTGCCTAAATTCCCCCTGCAAGAAACTTCCCTGGCGAAGCACAGGACAGTCAGCCTCCTCTCCTGCGTCCCCATGGGCCGGGGACACACTTCCGTCTGCGCTCTCCCTCGGACTGTGCGCTCATCTGGTGCCTCGACGCTCACCCACAGCCGGCCTGGGGGCCCCTGGAAACCAGGCTGGTCTGACATGTGCATCCAGAGCCCAGCACCGGGCTTCATGTGCGCGGAGCAGTCACCGCGGCAGGGGCAGGGAGTGGGCCTGCCCAGCAGACCTGGTGGCACCCCTGTTCCATTGTGGCCGGAGTGGTCCATCTTTTCTGCTCCCTGGGCCTTGTTTCCTCCCCTGGGGGGATGGAGAAGGGAGGTGGGAGGATACAGGAGCCCCACCTGCACACACAGGCCCCCAGCAAATGGTTCTCGAGATTGTACGTGCTGAGCTAGAGCACCCTTTTTTTCCCATTCCTCTCAAAATGACCTCTTAGAAAAGAAGAGGGTGTCTTTCTATTGAGCTCTTACAAAATGCCTCGTTTTATGGAGAACTCTCTCAATTGCTTTATTTTGAACAACAAAGAAATGTTTGGCAAATGTACATTAGTCTAAAACCACCTCAAATAACATGGGTTTAGAATTCTTAAAGAGATAATCTGACAGAATCTGTAAGAAGAGGAGTCAGGAACATTTTACACAGATTTAGCAATTCTTCCTCAGGGTATGACCTCAAATTACAAGTGCTGGATGTCATGGCAAATAAGCCCTTTAAAGCTCGGCTTGAAAAGCAATGCTGAGTGGTTCTTTTGTGGAGAGCACGAACATACACACACCCAGAGAATGAATAAAAATCCGGGCTGTGCTCATGTCATGCAAATGGGATGGAGACTGTGTTTCCAGCGGCCGCCTCAGACATGCAACCGGGAAGCCCTGGATCGTTCAGCAGTCAGGTGGAGAAAGATCTGGAAAACTGGATTCTGTGACACAAAATGTGGCTCTGTGAAGCAGACACTTTTGGGGAAAGAGTGTGGCAAGGAGTGGAGTGAAGTCATTTCATGCAATGTGTATTGAGAAAAGCATGTTCCTAAATGAATATTATTATAAAATCGTAAGTAATTTGATCCTCACTTCCATATTGCATAACTTAGTTAATATATCAAATAAATGGCCCTTTGCCTAGCTAGAATCATCCCTAAAAGTTTATATATTCGACCAGACCCAACCATATTTTTTTGGTTCTTTCAATTAGGGATGGTGGCACTGTCTCAGATTTGGGCAAATGTAGGAGACAGAGCCAGTCCTTTTATAAATTCTAATGAGAATCAACAAGAGAGGGACCCACTTTGAAATTTTTTTTCCCTGTTGGATTTGTGTTTGTATTTCAAGAAAGATAAAAAGGGACATTGAGAAAATGCCCTCCCAAAGAAGAAGAGAGAGGATTTCAGACCAACTGCACAGACACTGTGAGGATCGGGGGTTAGGTCACTTTCTAAGATGGTGATCACCGCAGCTCCATCTGTTGGTTACTCACCATGAAACAAGCCTTGTTCCAAGCATGTTGCCTAAATTATTTTTGCCCTTCCTCTGCTTATAAAGTAGGTATTATCATTATTTATACTTCATAGGTAAAGAAACCGAGGTTTCAGAACCTTCCCACAGTCCCCCAGCTAGGACTTGCTGAAGCTAGGATTAAGATCCAGGCTTGACCTCTTAACCATGGCCTTGTACCAGCTTTTATAAACATTTCCTACTGTTTGCACAAAATGATTATATCAGAATGGCAGGAAAGTGTTCTAGCAAGGAACTGTAACTTAATTCCTCTGGTCACTCCTTGCTTGCTGTGTGAATCTTCCCATATATTTCACTATTGGAGAGCTGGAATCTCAAAGCCAAATGCATAGAGAGGCCAAGAATGCAACGTAAAAGAGGGAGGGGGCCTGGGGTAAGCAACAGGGAGAGGTGGGGGCCATGGAAAAACAGAGTCCACACCAATCTAAAGGTGAGCCAACACTGCTCCAACCCCCTGCTACCGTTAAAATCATGGTCCTACTACCACCAGATCGTCAAATATTTTCCACAGGACAGAAAGCCTGATATCTGGGTGAAGTGCTTTAAGTCAATCACTAGCTCAAATTAATTTTTCAAAACCCACATGGAACAAACAAAACACATCCGGGTGCCGGAGTTGCTGCTGCATCACCACCTCCACATAAGGACACTGCTATAGAGTGAGCAGCTGGGATAGCGCAGGTGTTGGCATCCTAAAACACAGATTCACATCCCAGCACCGCCCTCAACTGCCTGGGTAGCCTTCCTGAGCCTCAGGTTTCTCGTCTGTAAAATGGGAAACACTAATAATCCTTACTTTTTGGGTTTGTTGAGAAGAACATGAATACATTTGAATGCCTGATCAGCATGGCAAATCTAACATGTCCAACATCAAACTCTTATTTCCCAGCTCCTGCCACCTGTGCTGTCTCCATTGTCTGCCACATCAAGACACCATTATCTTCTAACCACTTCCTCTGCCAGAAATACAGAAATCGTCTAGCCCTGTTATAACTAAAAAGACTCTGCTTCCAGAACTTTCCATTGGCTGGCTCCTTCGTGCCATATAAGTCTCAGCTCATATGTCACCTCCTCAGAGGTAACAGTCCACCCTGTCTAATGTGGCCACCGTCTCCCATATCATCACAGTGTTGACATGTTACTTTCTTAAGAGCCTCGTCATGATCTCAATTATTTACTTGTTTCAGAGTTTATTGCCTTTCTTCCCAAGTAGAGCAAGGACCTCACTGGTCTTTGTTCATTGTTGTATTGCCAGCACCTAGGACAAGACTTTGCACATAGTAGGCACTCAATGGATAGATGTCCATCGAATAAATGAATGAGCACAGAATGCCATGTAAACTGTGAGATACAACAGGATGCAATGGTGATTGGGATCTGTTCCCCCGAGAGTAGAAAGGAGGGAGGCTGCCGTTTGGACTACTTAGAGAGGGCTTTGGGGCTTGCCTGGAATTTGCTGGGAAGCAGCACTAGGTCATGCCCATTTCTTACTCTTTTACCTAGTGCAATGGTTTTACCTGAGAAGCTGTTATGGAGATAGAGATGATGCCTCCTGGAGCACAGATAGAATCGGAAATGCAGAATTACACCTGGAGCAGGCTGAACAGCTCACAGGGCCAGGCCGGCTGGTCTAGGAGGACCAAGGAGGGAGGGGACCCGTCAGGGAGGTCCTAGGCCATGCTATTTGAGGAGGAGGGAATTGTTTTAACCCTTTCCCCTCCTCCTTCCTCTCAACCTTGGAGTCTCAGTTTTTCCCATGATTTGAAAGACCCCTCACTGTCTTTTGGCCTCCTGCAGCTTGGGGCTGTGGTTAACACACTTTCTTGATGTTCCATTGGTCTTTCTGTGTTGCCAAGGAGAAAGTCTGAGTTGTTGCTAGTTTGTCCTTGATACTTCCTTTGAAACTTGCTAATCCAGGTTTTTACCAGAGTCTGCCTGGGCAGGAGTGTCCAGTGAGACTTAAACATTGTTTGCTTTGATAGTTAGTCTCTACCTGTGGCAGGTGCCATTTCCATTTCCATTGATGACAGAAAGTTCCCTTTTAGAACAGATGCCCTAATGCTTAAGCGGGGGTGGGGGCTGGAGCGCAGATTTATCCTAAAGAAAAATATTAAGTAAATAATTGTGCAGGTGGCACGTGGACATAACAATCCTGACATTGGTGGTGGAGTTCGGTAGGTCCTGACCTGGGCAGTTAAATGCAGGCCCCTTAGAAGTGTCCTCAAGTGTTTCCAAGATGTGACTCCAGTGCAACTTGCCAACTCTGTTTCTTTTTATTCCCCGTCATTTAAAAAACTTTGCCTTAAACTTAACCACTCCCTGTTTTACCCGTGCCCTGCCTCTGGGCTTTGCTTGCTCTGTTCCCTGCTCCGGGAGTGCCCTTCTGGCACGTAACACAGCTTAGAAGATGCAACTCAGACACAGCTTCCACTACTGACCTCCCTTAACTCTTTGTCAGTAGCTTTTATAATAGCAACAGCTACCGTGGAGCTTCTTGTCGGCCAGCACTATAGATGCACCTATACTTACAGCTGCAGCAATTCTGGAGGAGTGGCCTCATTGTCCCCACTTTACAGAGTGGCCAGCACTTTACAGTGCTCTGGCCAGGACTCCCCAGCTGAAAGGGGCTGGGCCAGAGTCTAACAGAGAACTCAGGCACCTCCCCACTCTTGGTCACTCTCGGCACCTTTTGTGTAGACTTAGAGTTACCTGGGTCTGTGTCTTCTGCCACGAGGACCAAGGACGATGGCAAAGTCCTCAAGGACACATTTGTGAGCCACTCTCCAAGTGTGTAGGGTCTGGCATGTTTCATGGATTCTGCAAACCTTTGCGGGAACGTTGGGCCAGTTGAAGTTGACGGTCTCCTGGTGGGGTTTCGGGCTGGGTGGAGCTGCTGACCTTTGCTGGGAATCTAGAAGAAAGAGGTGAGGGTACTAATTAGTTCAGGGAATAAGGCCATACCTTTCGGGTCCTTGTGAAAGTGCAGCTTTGTCTGGGGCAGTGTCCCAGAGCAGTGGACGGGCCAGAGCCTAGTTTGGGTCTGTTCATTTCCTTACTGCATGACCTGGGCAAGCCTCTCCATCTCTCTGGGCCTCAGCTGCTTCATCCGTGAAACAAGGCTGCTGGAGGCTGAGACGCAATAAAGACGAGACAATGTCTGAGCCTTGCCCTGCACGTAGTAGGTCCTTCAGACATCACAGCTGGCTTTCTGCCCACCTCTTCTCATCCTCTTGCCTCTGCCTGCATTAGGCATGCCTGTGTGCACAGAATGTTCGGACTGTTTGGGTTTATCACCCTCTCACTAGCAGTACAGCCTTGGGCAATTTACTCTTGAAACCTCAGTTTCCTAATCTTTGAAGTAGGGGTGATAAGCTGTTTATCCCCAAGGCCTGTAATGTGGGTTAATGAGATAATGGGGGACTCTTATAAACAGTCCCTGGCATGGAGAAAATGATCTCTTACGGAGGTACCTCTAAAAAGCCTCATTCCTCAGCCACTTTGAATCGTCCACACACCCTCCTTCCTTCCTTGTCTCCCCACACCCTTCTTGCTTTCACAGCCACAGAAACTTTTCAGTTCCACAGCAAGTACCAGGTATGAAGATGCAGAGATAGGACAGAAGACACATGTACAAAGTTGAGGATTCCTGACAGCTTGTGATGTAGCCCGAATTGCTGAACACGGGACGAAGACATGGAAAATATGACTACATTTTAGAGTTCATCTGAAGATCTCTTCAAAGTCCAATTGTTTTATGTTGCCCTAAATGTTATCAGGACAAATAGATGCCTCTAAACGGGGAGGATGGGGCTACACCGAGGTGGAAGCAGTGCTCCGTTCACGTGCTTGTGTCCCTACTGCGCTTCCACTGGGGGCGGCAGACCCAAACAGGGAGGCGATCATCTTGCTGTTTCCAGTCTTAGTGGCAAAGACAGGCAGGGGAGGAAATTCGCTGAGGTGCCCTGGTGCTGGGACAGGGCTGGGAGCAGTCGTGCCGCAGGACAGAAAGAGAACAGGCCAGAGATGTTCCAGAAAAGGCAACAGTCAAGACAACTGGTGAGGCAGAATGGAAGCTCCCATGGCTGCCCTTGGAAACCATGGCTGGGGCATCATTTAGGATTTATTAATATTATCTACAAGCACAGAAGCACAGAAACAGATACTCACTGGCTAACTAGGGCAGAGAAGGAATATATTAGAAGGCTGTCAAACAGTCACAAATGGATAAAAAGCCAGACTTGGAAAAGGGCAGACACTGGGGTTGGTCTGGGGGTCCTGACAGCCAGACCTGCCGAGCAGCCTCCTTGGTGATGGGAAGGGATGTGCTCTGGGCTGCGTATGTTTCCTCCTTCTCTGTATCACTTGACTTAGGGTTCCAAGTCCGAGGAGAGAACTTGATCGTTCTAGCCAAGGTCACAAACTGACCTGAGACGACAAGGTGAGGAGTGGGCACTCTGTGTGACAGCCATGCCAGGACCGCACCTGGGAGGTAATTCTTCAACCAGAAATGAGAGTGACGTCAGGGTGAAGGGCCACTCCGCCCACTGCAGCGAGTGAGCCACAGAGAGTGGTGTGCAGTGCCACTCCATCCTGCTTTACTAGCATTTAGTCTATGCCAGCCCCTGTACTAGCTGCCAGGAGTGGGGGTAGGGCTGGCTGGGAAGTAATGGAGGCCTGGCTGTGCACACAGGTTCTTTGATGCCAAATCCCTGCCCTCTAGGAGAGAACTGTCTAGAGCTGAGAGAGGCATGAAATCAGAGACAGCTAGAGGTCAGGCTGGGCCTCAGGGGCTGCCCAGAGTAAGTCCTCATGGATGTTCGCCGAAGGAGTGGAGGTCAGAACAGCAAGAATGAAGAGAGCCTTGCTCAGCAGCAGAAAGCCCAGGGAGTTGCCACCCCAAGCCATTTTGATTCCCACAACAACTGAGTCTCAAGAGTTGCTGGGCTGAGACATCTTTAGAACTAGATTATCAAAGCCTAGAATGTTCGGCAAACACAGGGACAAATCAGGCATCAGATCACAGCCCAGCAGTGCCATTGGAGGTCAATCACGGATGAGGTGGTCTCATGTCTTCCCTCCCAGAAATCATCCTCAGGAGCCCCATGGCCTGAGGGCACGGGGACAGGGCACACAGTAGGCTCAGCGGATGGCTATGGAAGGAAGGAAGGGAGGAGGAGACAGGAGGAAGGGAAGAGGCGCTAGAAGGAATATATAAGAAACGGGAAGGGAATTTAGAATGAACAAATAATGGGAATACAGAAAACTGAATAAATGAATGAATTACGAGAGGAAAGCAGGGAAAATGGAAGAACAGATGCATGCGATTGTAAGAGAATCCAGACCTGCCACCGCCCAGTTGTGTGATCCTAGGTCCATCCTACCACTTAGCCCCTTGGGGCCTCATTTTCCTCACCTGTAAAACACTTTGACCCTCTCTCAAAGTGTTATTGTAAGTATTAAACGAGGGGACAGATGCTACGCACTTGGCTCAGGGTGGGAGCTCGGAGCACGTCAGCTCTCACAGCTAACAGACTGAAAGACAGACGTGAGCGAACGAACGAATCAATGAAGGAAGGAAGGAAATGAAGAGAAGAGAGAGAGGACAGAGAAAGACAGTGGAGGGCCTTCGTTGGGTCCTCGCTCCACCTTTTCTGGCCAGCCAGGGCTGAGGACTGTCTGCCTCACAGACAGGGTCACTCTCCCTCCCTGCCCAGGCCCAGCCTGTTTGATTTCAGGAGGAAGATAAGATGCCTGGGCGGCTTTTTCATTCTCTGTCTCCAGCCCTTCCCCCAGCTCACCGCCCCCTTGGCAATTGGGGCCTTCAAAGTCCCTGCTGGCTCCAGATCTGTAGATAATGGTTTACTGTAATCCTACCCAGGAAAGAAGCTGATAAAGTCCAGATGGAGTGTGAGGGCTTCAAACTCACTTTCCCTGCCCAGATAACACTGCTGGGGCCCCTCAGGAGTCTCCCTCTCTCGGGGGCTGGGGGTGACAGGCAAAGTGGCCAGTGGTTGCACAGCACGTGCACTGTAGTAAATGACTCTTATTTATTAGGGAGACCCTGCGATTTCCTGGGGGAGGGGTGGTGAGTAGTGGAGAAGGGGCATTAGATTGGAAGTCCGCCCAGCTTGGGTTCCGATTCTAGCTCTACACTTCATTAAAATGGCAGCGTGAACCCCCATTTCCCAGAGTAGGGAGCACTCAGGGATACAATCAGTGTGGAAGGACCTGGACTGGGGGGAAGGTTCAGGTCTTACCTTTGTTCTGGGAGGATCTGACAGGTTGGTCAGACTTCCCTGCGTGGCCCAGGAAGGCCCTCCTGGTATCTGAGCCCCAGGATAGAGACCAGCCGGGTCCTGGACCTAACCCTCAGGAGGCAGCCATGAGGACCGGCCTGGAAGTCAGACAGGCCTGGGTTTGATGCTGCTCTTTCCTTCCCAGGCTGCGTGACTTTGGGCAGGTTGCCAAACCTCTCTGGACTTCTGTTTCCTCATTGGGAAAGGGTACACTAATAACCCCACGTCATTGGCTGGTCGCAAAGGGTCAAATGAACTAGCAGACAGGAAAGTGTGCTATGATTAGAAAAGTACGCAAAAAGCGCGATGTTACTCTTCTTGCCGAATTGGGCCTGTGCTCTTTCAAATTGGAGGGCTCATGTGGCCACACGTGGTCAGGGGATGCTGGGAAGGTCCACCCGTTTACTCGAGACCCAGTGCTCCCGGCCACAGCCGTCACTCAACAACCAATCTGATCACTGAGCGCCCCTGAGGAGGTCCAGAGGCCTGACTTCCCAGATTGGGGTGTGACCCAGGGCCGTGGGGCCGATGCGCAGAGCAGCTCTGGACATGCCTTGCAAAGGGTGAGGGATCAGGGATGGGCTGGGGACCCCGAGGGAAAGGCCTCTGACTTAGGGTGATTCCCCACTTTGACTTTCTCTCCCTTTCATAGACCCATTATGTAAATCCATCCAGATTGAAGATCCCACCCTACCTACTTCTAAGAGGATTTAGGGTGTTTGAAGATTAAAACCCAGAGCAAAATAAGACTTTTAAAGAGATTGTCCGCTGCTCAGCCTCCTAATGAGAAAAATGCAATCGAAACTACAAGAGATGTCCTTTGCACCCATCAGATTGGCAGAGATTTGAAGCTTGATAATACCTGAGCAGTGAGTTTGTGGGGAAACGGGCGCACCCACCCCGGGAGACAGACATGTGTACGGCCTGTTTGGAAGGCTTAGCGCTGTTAAAATTAAATGTGTTTGTCTTTTGACCCAGTAATTCTAGCAATCTATCTCCCAGTTATGCTTGCCAGCATGGGCAAAGGCATTAGTGCAAAAATATTAATTGCACAATTATATGTTGAGAAAAATATGGAAACTACCTACATGCCCATCAATAGGGAAAGGGATAAATAAATCATATTATTGCCATTTGAAGAAAAATAGCAAAATGTAGGATGAAACAGTATGTACAGTACGCTGGGTGTGTGGAAAGGACATACACAGAGGTTTCTATGTGCACAAAGAGCTTCCAAGTGGCCTCTGGGTAGGGGAGCTAAATGCCTGGAGGGCACAGAGGCGAAGGGGAGACTCTCCCATCACTGCACTTGAAAATTGTCCCAATTTTTTACCATGCGCAGGCATGAGCTATAAAATAAATAAATAAATATCTAAAGACGCTTCCCTCAAAAAAAAAAAACACAAGAAAACATCAACAACCACAACCAGAAAAAATAAAATAAAACCACAGACAACCCATCTGAAATTCACCATAGAATAGCACAGTAATTTGCCTACCCAGACCCTCTGTAAATATTAAAAACAAAATTTTGAATTATCTCACAAAGGAAGCAGAGTCAATGCTTTCTGGTACTTTATCTGAGCAGTCTTATAACACTTGTGCAATATACTTTGCTGTCAGTTTGCTGACATAAAGGTAAAATGGCAAACAGGTTGAGCTACATAGTTTGCATTTTCTGACATCAGAAAGTCCTTACACTGGTCTTCAGAGATAACATTTCTCCTGAATCAACAAGCAATTAGCAGCTTCCCCCTTGCTCTCTGGACCTACCCCCAAAACCCTGAAATGCCTTGTTTCAGGACACCAAGCTTCCTCTCCTCCAGATGGAAACAGCTCTGTGTGTACCTGCCCCATTGCCACCTCTGGGTGAACTTGAGAGACATGTTCTATCCCCAAACTTTTCAGAAGAGAGAAAGGAACTACTTGGAAAGGGCACTGGAGGCAGAGACCAAGGTTGAAACCACACTGGATGAATCACCTCTAGTAGCTGAGTGGTTTTAAGCAAGTGATGTAACATTGCTGAGCCTCAGTCACCTAATCTGTGAAATGGCACTAGTGACAATAAACGGGATAAAGCAACTGGAATTAATCTGTGAACTTTAACGGCCTTTACTCACACTCAATAAGAAGACTCAAACTCTTCCTGCCACCAATAGGGTAGAACATTCACACACCTCAGGTCTTGGTAGTGCCAACCAGAGTCAACTGTTTTGGGCTAACCAAGTCCTGGAACAGAGCAGCACATTCTATTAATAAAAGGAACAATGGATTTATTCTGGATGGCAGCATTCACAGATGGGTGTGGTGTTACCATGTGAGACTTAGTTTGCTTATCAGCAACACAGGCAAAATAACGTTTGCGTAGTGGTGTGAGTATTTATCAGAAGTGTATGGCTCCCAGCACATAGTAGGTGCTTTGAAGACATTAATTTCTCTCCCTTCCTTTAAGAATTGGAAAAGGCTAGTTATTCTGGGCCAATGACATTTACTTTCGTATCTTACTTAATACAGTAAATTTCAGTCCAGGTACAAGGGCTACCTTGTCTCTGGATTATGGAGAATGGCAATGAGGATGCTTTCTCCCTGGAAACAGCTGGCTGGGCTTGATTACATTCTGTAGCTATGGTTACACCTTGCAGAGCACTGACATTACTTTCCAGTTCCTGCACGTAGAATATCCAGTGAAAACTCAGCTAAGTTAACTATACCTCATTGATGGAATTAAGGTTTTTCTAGTCAGGTGCTCTGGGTTCCAGGTTGTTTTGCCTTGGGAGGGTCATATTGTATTAAGGTGCATTTAGCTACAAGTAACAGCAAACCTAACTCAAGGCAAAACAGATGAGTAGGCTTTAGATACAGTTGATTCAGCACCTAATGATGAGAGTAGAGACCCTGGTTTTTCCGTCTTTCCAGTCTGCCCTCCTGAGCGTTGGCTTCATCCAACAGCTAGTAGCAAGATGGTTGCTACAGATCCAGGGTTCCCTCTAAATGCTGAACCACCCTGAGGAAGAAAAGAGACCATCCCTTTTCCTAGCTCTATCTTAGAAGCAAGGAAACTCCGCAGTGGTTGCTCAGACTTCTCACGTCATAGGAGCCGGAGTTGGGTCACAGGCTCACTCCCAAACCAATCATGGCAATGAGTGTGACCTTTGAACCAGGCAGGCCACCCCTGGAGCTGGGGGGTGGGCTGGCTGCTGGGGAGCTCCCAGTGGTGTCTGCTGCATTGTCACTTGCAGACTTTAAGGCAGCTTCCCATGGTCCCTACCTCCCCTACACCTTTGTGTAATTCCCTCCCCCTTGAGAGTGGGTGGGGCCTTTGACTTACTCCTGACCAAGAGGATGTGACAAAGGTGACAGAATATACTCCTGTGATTCTGTTACATTGTGTACGTTTCCATCTCACTAGCTGACTCTCTCTAGAGACTCTGCTGGCTCCATGAGGTAAACAGTCACACTGGGAAGCCGTATGGTGAGGAGAAGTCGCCTCCAGCTGCTGAGGGCACCTGCTGGGCCACAGAAGCTGGGGCCTTCCGTCTTCCAGCCACAAGGAGATGAATTCTGCCAACAATTCATCTGGAATGAATTTGGAAGTGGACTCTTCCCCGAGTGAGTCTGGAAGTGGACTCTTCCCCATCAAGTCTCCAGATGAGAACGCAGCCCTGTCGATGCCTTGATGGTGGCCCTGTGAGACCCACTAAGTGCTGCCTGGATTCCTGACCTGCAGAAACTGCTAGAAAGTACACACGTGTGTTTTTTTAAGCTGCCAAATTTGTGGTAATTTGTTACACAGCAGTAGGAAACTAATATAGTTGGTGTCTTTCTTGTTTTAATGAGGTTGAAAATAATTTAATTTTCTTAACAGTTTGTGCCAATTAGGGAGAGATGAGCTTTGCCTGGAGAAATATGTTGAAAAGCGCCTGGGAAGAAGGGAACTTTTCCCAGGGCCCAGGTAGCAGCAGGTGCCAAATCCTCAGAGGACGTGGGAAGCTTCTCTGTAACAAATGGAGCAAACACAAAAAGAATCTGAGCCTCCAGTAGCTCAGGGGTGGAGAGGGTGGAGAGTTCCTGGGGATGGTGGGAGAGTGTGCACTGCAGGGGTGGCCTTGGCTTGTGTCCCCTCCACCCCACCAAACCTTCAACGTTCACAGAAGCCTCATGTGAGTGCCCATTGGGGGGTCAGCCAAAGACAGAGCCCAGTTTGACCTCTGGGTTGAGCAAGTCCAGGAAGAGGCAGAACCCAGGAGGCAGGGGCCTGGGGAACCGAAGCTCCCATAACTCTGTCTCCTTCGTAGGGGTGGGTGTATTAAGTTGCTAGAGCAGCCATAACCAAGTACCACAAACTGGGGGACTTAAACAACAAAATTTATTGTCTCACAGTTCTGGAGGCTGGAAGTCTGAGATCTAGGTGTTGGCAGGGTTGGTGTTTTCTGAAGTCTCTGAGGAAGGATCTGTTCTGTGTCTTTCGCTGAGCTTTTGGTGGTTTGCTAGCAACACTTGGCTTTCTTGGCCTATAAAAGCATCACCACGATCTCTGCTTTCACTGCCCATGGCATTCTCCGTGTGTATGTATGTGTGTGTGTGTGTGTGTTTGGGGGCTGTCTTCAAATTTCTCCTTCTAAGAAGGGTAGAAGTCATATTGGATTAGGGGTTCACCCTACTCCAACATGGCCCTATCTTATCAAATGCAACAACCTGCTCCCAAATAAGGTCCAATTTTGAGGTACTGGGGGGCCAGGACTTCAACACATAAACTTGGCTGGCGGGGCACAAATTAATCCATTACATGGGGGCTGTCAAACATCTGCTATAGAACTAGATTTTCACCAGGTATGGTGTTGGGGTATAAAAGGTAATTTTAGCTTCATTTGAAGAGGTCGGGAGACCCCCAACTGACACTACCACATGAAGAAACTTCCCAAGGTTTGCCTGAAATTGTTCAAACATAACAGTTGTACTAGGAGCAGATGCTTCCTCAAACCATTCTGCAAAATATTCAATACCTATTTCCCAGAAAACAGTGTCTCCTGCTATTCCATGGCCCTACAATGCCATTATTCAGTTATGATTTCTGTCTCGCCTATATGGTGGCAAGGAGAAAGCACTTGAACTTTGCTCCTTTTAGTGGGGAAAAACATCTTGCTGATTTGTCCAGAGCTGAAGAGGCCAGTTTCCCTGGAGATGAAGCTGGGTGCCACTGTCAAATGGCGGGGCTCAAGGCTTCATTGCCAGAGATGAGTAACCTATGGGTGTTTCCCATTCTCCTCCTTCCTATCTGGAGACCCAGCCAACAGGTGTGATTGACTGCAATTAATTGTCTACATGCCCTTTTTAAAAAGCACTCTTGTTTAAGTCTTCTGACTCATTTTCTTTTGTGACAACACAGGCTAAAAGGTGGTATTTCAATGGGAGAGTGAGGCGGGGCTTATTAAATGACCAACAATTCAATTTGGAGCATGTACTGGTAGAGACAGAGGCAGTTCCCTGAGAGCTGGAGAATACACTCATTCCTGGCTCTGTGAAAGACAACTTTGACATCCATTGGTTTCTCCCTCCTTCCCTCTGGCCTCCCTCTTCCCTTCCTTTCTCTCTCCTTCCTTCTCTCCCTTCCCCTTAGTATATTCCAGGCATTGGACCCACAGAATGTGAGTGCTATAATGGTCTTAGAAACTATCTAACTAGATTTCCAAATAGGGAAACTGAGGCTCGGAGAAGTGAAGCAACCTGTCCAAAGACATGCAGCGTTGTAAATAGCACAGTTGACTCCATTCCCGGCCGTGACCGTATTATGCCAGCCTGAGTATTTTGGGAAGAGATAACCCGTGCCAGTTTTCGCTGTGAGGGAAAACCCTGAAAGTTGTTCTCTGCTCACCACCACCAGCCTCCCCTGCCCTGACCGCCCCTTATTATCTGGTCGATAGACTGGCTTCTGAGCCAGCTTTTTAAGACTCTGGCTTTGTTTTATTTGTTGTTTGTTTCTCTCCCTGGAACGGATCTGTTTCCTGCGGTCTGTCTGGTGCAGACCTGGAATAAAGCGGCAAAGGGCAGGGCGAGGAGCTTCATCACACAGCAAGATGAACACACAAGCAGCAGCAGCAACAGGACCACCGCGTTCGCTTGCAAAAGCTGGCGGGTCCCAGGTTCTGACTTCAGGTTCTCTGGAGAAGTGGCCCGACCACTGTGAATCTGGAGGGAAGCCACTCCGAGTCAGCCACGAGAATCACGTTACAAACCACTTTGCCAAGACCTGCTGTCACGTGGCACTGAGCAGTGCTCCTGGAGCCATGAGTACCTGGGGTGCTGCAGGTGAGACAGGCTCCGTGGAGACGATCCGGGCCCCAGTGCACGCTCGGCTGCTGCGCCACCTCGCCCCACGGCGCACAGCTTTGCTGTTCCATGTCGGTGCGCTGCGGCTGCCTTGCCCTTGGTTTGCTTCCGTCAGAATTCCCTTCTTGGGCTCAGCTGGGAAGACAGGACGGTAGCAGCTGTGCTCTTCTGCAATAACTCTGGAGCCAGTCCCAGGTTGGAATCGCAGCTCTGCTACTGCTGGCTGCGTCACCTAACACACATTCCTCAACCTCCTGCTTCTGTCGCCCCGCCTGTTACGTGGTGGTGATAACAGTGCCAGGCTTATTGTGAGGATGAAGTGAACTGATGGATGGGGGCCCAGTGCAGGGCCTGGAAGACAGGTGGCTTGATGAGTCCTCGTGCCTTCCCTCTGCAAGGCTCCCGAGAGGACATGCTGCGCTCGCTGACTCACAGCTTCCAGTCACCAGTCCCTCCCATGAGTGCTTTAGAAGCTTTCATGTGGCTAAGACGCCCCCCAGGGAGCTTGCTTAAAATGCAGATTTCCAGATTCCACCCCCAGAGAATCTGATGGAGCAGATCTGGGTTGGGACTCAAGCAGCTCTGCATATTCACGGGCATCCCTATGTGATTCTGAGGGGCCCAGGAGACCCACATGGAGACACCTCTGCAGCGTCAACCTGTGACCACAAGACGGAAGGGGTCCTGCCTGCCTCACCGTTGTCTTTCTAGGGGAGTTTGTGACACATGGCAAGGGCTCATGGGGCACGTCTCCAAAAATAAAGTGAATTATCTAGTTCAGAGCCCCCAAGCTGAAATGGTCACATGGCTCACAAGCAGCAGGCGGGGAGGGACTGTTAACAGGTGGGACTTGGACACCTGTTACCCAGCTCTGCCCACATTCACTGCCTTGGACAGTAGGCCCAGCATGGCCAGATTGTCCATTTTGGACAAAGAATTGAAAAAAAAATGCAGAAATTAGCACTGAATCTCCTAATTTTTTAAAGTTGGAAATAATCCAAAATTAATTTTTTCATTTTAATTCATGTGGTCCAATCAAACATGTCTGCAGGCCTGAAGTGGCCCATGGACTGCTGACTGATCACCTTGGGGCTGAACCACCTTCTCATTTGACAGATGAAGACACTGGGGACTGGAGAGGGGGTGGGAGCTGCCGAAGTCTACACAGCCAGGAGGATCTTGGAGCCAGGATTAGACTCTGCCTGTGCTCTGCAGTTATCAGTGCCCTTTACGAGGTGCAGAGAGGAGGCGACCTCCGCCTCCAGAAGCATCCTGAGGCTTCTTCCCCCCAGGTGGGTGTCCAGGCTGCCTGGGCTATCTCCCTAGTCCTGCTCCATCACCAGCTGGAGGACGGGCCAGGCCAGGCCTGGAGCAGAGCTTACTCATCGCCCCTCTGCCACCTCTGCCTTTGATGTCTTGATGTTCCAGTTCTGGCACCCGCCAGGCAACGGCACCGGGCTGCCTGCCCCTGCAGCCTCCTCACACCAGAACAGCTCTTGGCAGGGCTTTCCAAGGACTTCAAAGGCAGAAAATTGCCCTGGGATAACTTCAGGAAGGTGCCTTACAGTGTGAACAGCAGTGAGGGGAGCAGGGAGATCAAAGGGGGGCCACTTTCTGGTTACAGGAGGGACTAGGGCCCAGGTCTCCTCTCTGCTGAGTGGCGGGAGCCAGCCTGGGCCTTTGCGCCGGACGGTGCAGTTTCCGTGGTCACAACGGGAACCTCGGGCATCTTACCTGCTCCCTCCTTGGGATTACCAGAAACATCTGACTAGCAGGGATTATGCTAAGTGTTTCTCACCCTGTCTCCTGAGCCTGTGGCCTTTTCTTTGGGTCTCTTGGGCCTCCCCAGGCACAGCCCTGTGTCTGAGGAGGAGGAGCCACTTGTTGGACCTGCTGGGATTCCCGGACTGTGTGAGGGCAGGGAAGCCGCCGAGCACGATAAACCTCTGCCTCTCGAGAAGCGCCAGGCAGCGCCCCAAAAGGGAAGTGCTCTGTGGGCCGACCTGCTATGATTTATGGCCTAGTCCTCAGGCCTGGCACCCACGGCACCCACTGCAGCCAGGCTGTCTGGAGAATCTTCCCAGTGGGCACCGCGGAGCACGAGGTAGGAGCTCCAGCTCCCAGCTGCCAGCTGCCAGCCACTGCCATCGCCACAGCCCTCGCACCCAGAAAGGGCTGCTTTTGTTTGTTTTTGTTTTTCACAGCAGACACAGGCTACGGAGCAGGATCAGGGCTCTTGAGACAGCACAGGGAAGTCTGCAGAGTGGCACCTTGGTGCTCAGCTCTGGGTCCGGCTCAGTGCTGTCAAAACGATCTGACGGCTCAGTGCTGACTAAGCCCAGCCCTGCCCCAGCTCACCAGCTGGCCACCACCAAGTTTTAAACATGAATGAATTGTTTAGAAATGCAGTAAGTGTCCCTGGTAAAAATTTCAAATAGACTAAAATGAAAAATGTCTCCCTTTTTCCAGTCTCACCCCCAAGAAATAAGCAATGGCAAAATTTCCTCTTCTAGAAAACATGTAGTTTTTCAAATGCTCTTCAAACATGATTGCTTACTGGGAAACTCTTCTTCAACTTCCTTTCCTCTGTATCATAATGAGATACATGTTTTATATATTTAAAGCACCTCCATAGTACTCTATTGTACAGATGTGCTGCAATTTATTAATCCGTTCTCTGTGGATATCTCCTCAGTTGGCTCTAGTTTCTCACTTTTACACAATGGACATTTGTATATGCTATACAGTGGTTTACTTGTTTGAGTATATCCCTAGCTTTCCTTTGAAACTTTTACAGAGCACACACAAACTTTTCTTGATAACACTTTGAGGGAGGGATGGTGGCACCCATTTTACAGATACGGACAATAAAGCTCAGACAAGTAGACTGATTCCCTGATTCCGCTGAGTCACATATCTGGAGTTAGAAGCACCATTCGTTCAACAGATGTTTATTGAACATGACTGTCCTTTTGGGGCTTGCATTAGACACTGGGTAAACAAAGCAGCTGAAGTACTGCTTCCCTCTTGGGGCTTACCCACTGGTGGGGAACCTCATATATGTACAAATTGTGCTCACTGCTTTAAAGGAAAAACCAGAATGCTATAAAAGAGAATATCAAGTGGACTGAATTTAGATTGTGCAGTTAGGAAAGGCTTCCTGGAAGAGGCCACATTTATGCTAAGGTGTGAAGGAAGAGCAAGACTTAGCAGAGAATGTGAAGTGGGAAAAGGTTTCAGGCAGAGGGAGCAGCATGTGCAAAGGCCCAACATGGGAAAGTTTTGTGCTAGTCGTGTTTAGGGACCAGACAGAAAATCAGCGTGGCTGGTGAGTTGTGATCCAGAGGAAGAGTGGAAGAGAGAAGGTCAGTGTGACAGGCAGAAGCAGCGGCACACAGGGAGGGCCCTGGAAAGGGAGTCTGGATTTGTCTAGAGTGCAGTGGGAAGAAACTGGGGCTGTTTATGGGGAACCTTTAGGATACCCTGGTCAAGCCCAGAATAAAACCAAACCCAGCCTCTAGCAGAGTTTTCACCTTTTTTTTGAGACAGAGTCTCACTCTGTTGCCCAGGCTAGAGTGCCGTGGCGTCAGCCTAGCTCATAGCAACCTCAAACTCCTGGGCTCAAGCTATCCTCCTGCCTCAGCCTCCCGAGTAGCTGGGACTACAGGCATGCACCACCATGCTTGGCTCATTTTTTTCTATATATTTTTAGTTGGCCAATTAATTTCTTTCTATTTTTAGTAGAGACGGGATCTCACTCTTGCTCTGTCTGATTTTGCTTGAGCTATCCTCCCACCTCGGCCTCCCAGAGTGCTAGGATTACAGGCATGAGCCACCGTGCCCAGCTAGAGTTTTCACCTTTTGAATAAGAATAATTATGATGATAATAAAAGTTTTACAGAGATGAAAATTAGCTAAGTACATTAAAAAAAAAAGGAGAGAGGAAACGAATAAAAATTAATACTTATTGAATGGGCACTACATGCCAGCCATTGTGCTTAGTGCTTTTCATATGTCACCTATTTTAATCCTCATGACGAGCTTTTGAGGTAAGTACTGTTGCTGTCATCCCCTTTAGCAGATGAGTAAATTGAGACCAGAAAGATCAAATAACTTGTCTAAATTTGTCCAGATAGTTAAGTACCCTGGTACTTCTGTCAAGGTAGAGCATATCCTAGGCCATAAAACAAGTTCTAATGATTGTAAAAGGGCCACAATCATACAAAGTGTGTTTTCTGACTACAGTGCAATTAAATTAGAAATTAACAATAATAATATATCTAGGAAAACCCCAAATATCTGGAAATAAAATAACACATCTAAGCAATTTATGGACCAAAAAAATTAGACAGAAGATTAGAAAATATTTTGAACTGAAGGACAAGAGTGCAATGTATTGAAACATGAGGGATGCGGCTAAAGCAGTGTTTAAAAGGAGAATTATAGTTTTAAATGCTTCTATTAGAAAAGGAGAAATGTCTAAAGTCAATGACCTAAGTTTCTATCTTAAGAAAATAGGGAAAAAAAGAAAAGTAAACCAAAAGTAAATATAAAAAAAGAAATAGTTATAAGAGCAGATACTAATGAAGTACAAAACAGAGAAACTATAGAGAAAATTAGAAAGCCTAATCTGTTTCTCTACAAATAATCACCAAAATTGACAAGTCTTTAGACTAACCCATGAAAAAAAGAACATCAATCACCAACATCCGAAATAAAAAGGGACGATTACCACAGATGATACAGTCATTGAAAGAATAATAAGAAAATGCTGTGAACACCTTTATGCCAACAAATTTGACAAATTTGATGAAATGGAAAAATGTCTTGAAAAATAGAACTTACCAAAATTGATACAAGAAACATAAAATCTAAGTAGCTCTGTACCTATTAGAGAAATTGAATTTGTTATAAAAACTTTCCTCCAAAAACTGCTCCAGGCCCACATGGTGTTTTTTTTTTTTTTTTTTTTTGAGACAGAGTCACACACTATTTCAAAGCAACCTCAAAATCCTGGGCTCAAGCAATCCTTATGCCTCAGCCTCCTGAGTAGCTGGGACTACAGGCATGCGCCACCATGCCCGGCTAATTTTTTACATATATTTTTAGTTGGCCAATTAATTTCCCTCCACTTATAGTAGAGATGGGGTCTTGCTCTTGCTCAGGCTGGTCTCGAACTTCTGACCTTGAGCTATCCACCCACCTTGGCCTCCCAGGGTGCTAGGATTACAAGCGTGAGCCACCGCACCCGGCCGAGGCCCACATGGTTTTATTGGTGAATTCAATCAAACATTCCAGGAAGAAATAACATCAATATTATATAAATATTTTTTAAAAAATAGAGAAGGTAGAATCACTGCCCAACTATTTTGTAAGTCCAGTATATCTTTAATAACAAAATCTAACAAAAACATTATTTAAAAAAAAAGAAAATTATGGACCAATATTCCTCCTAAATATAGAGCAAAAATTCTTAACAAAACAATAGAAAATTGAATCCAACAATAAATAAAAATTATAACATATCATGACTAAATAGAATTTCTTCCCCCAAATGAAAGCCCAATTTAATATTTGAAAATCAATCTATCAATGTAATACAAAAAAGTAACAGAATAAAGATGAAAAACCACATGATTATTTCAATAGAGTCTGGAAAAGCATTTGAAAAAAATCTACCCCTTCAAAATAAAAACTTACAGCAAACTAGTAATAGCAGGAAACATCCTTAAACTGTTAAAGGCCATCTACAAAAAACTACAGCTAACATCATTCCTAATGATGAAAGATTGATTGTTTCTCTTGAGATCCAGAGCAAGGCAAAGATGCCGACTTTTACCACTTCTGTTCAACATTATTGTGGAGGACCTAGCCAATGCAATAAGGCAAGAAAAAAAAATAAAAGGCATAGAATTTGGAAAGGAAGAAATAATTCTACTTCTGCTCACAGGTGTCCTGATAATTTATGTAGAAAATCCAAGGAAGTCTACAAAACACCTACTAAAACTAATAAATGAATGTAGCAATGCTGCTGAAGACAAGGTTAATATTCAAAAATTAATAAAACCTTTGTATATTAACGTCAAACAATTAGTAAAATTAAGGAAATAATCCTGTGTATAGTAGTGCTAAGAAATATTAAATAGCCAGGAAAAAATCTATTATAAGCATACAAGACTTGTACATTAAAAATTACAAAGCATTGCTGAGAGAAATTGAGAAGGACCTAAATAAATGGAAAAATATGTCATGTTCATGGTTTGGAAGATTCAATATTATTAAGATGGCACTTTCCCCCAAATTGAACTATAGATTTACTACAATCTCAATAGAAATTCTAGAAAGTTTTCTAGTGGAAATAGACAAAGTGATTCTAATATTTATGTAGAAATACAAAGGGTGCATAATAACAAAAGCAATTTTAAAAAAGAAAAAGAGTTGGGTAATGTACCCTACCTGCTTTCAAGACTTACTATGAAGCTACAGCAATCAAGATAGTTTGGTATTAGTGAAAATATAAAAATATAGATCAATTGAACAGATTAGAGAGTCCATAAATATAACCACATGTATTTGGTCACTTGTTTTGACATAGGAGCCAAGGCAATTCTGTAAGAAAACAAAAGTCTTTTCAACCAAGGACTTGCTAGATATTCATACAAGAAAAAAGTGAATATTGACACTTAACCCATGCTGTACATAAACATTGACTCAAAATGGATAATAGACCTAAAACTTAAAACTATAAAACTTCTAAAAGAAACCTCAGAAGGATATTTTTCAGCCCTGGGGTAGGTAAAGTTTTCTTTAAAAGAACACAGCAAGCACATAAAAATCATAAAAGAGAAAAATGATAAATTAGACTTTAATTGAAATAAGACCCTTCTGTTCTTTGAAAGATATCATTAAGGCAAGTCACAGACTGGGAAGAAACTTTGTTTTATTTTTTTTAGATAGGGTCTCACTCTGTCACCCAGGCTGGAGTGCAGTGGCACAATTGTAGCTCACAGATAGCTGGGACTACACACATGTGCCACCATGTCCAGCTAATTTTTTTCACTTTTTTTTTCAGAGATGGAGTCTCATTATGTGCCCAGACACTGCACCTGGCAGTCAAAGTATTTATATTCAGAATGTAAAGAACTCAGACAACTCAATATAAGAAGACAAACAATTTAGGCCGGGCGCAGTGGCTCACGTCTGTAATCCCAGCACTCTGGGAGGCTGAGGTCGGCGGATCGCTCAAGGTCAGGAGTTCAAAACCAGCCTGAGCGAGAGTGAGACCCCTATCTCCACTAAAAATAGAAAGAAATTAATTGGACAACTAAAAATATATAGAAAAAGTTAGCTGGGCATGGTGGCACATGCTTGTAGTCCCAGCTACTTGGGAGGCTGAGGCAGAAGGATCGCTTGAGCCCAGGAGTTTGAGGTTGCTGTGAGCTAGGCTGGTGCCATGGCACTCTAGCCCAGGCAACAGAGTGAGACTTTGTCTCAGAAAAAAAAAAAAAAAAAAGAAGACAAACAACTTAATGAGAAAATGGGCAAAGATTTTAACAGATACTTTGCAAAAGAAGATTTGAAAATGATCCATAAACACATGAAAAGATGCTCAACACCATCAGTCATCAGAGAAATGTAAATTAAATGACAATTAGATACCACTGCATACCCACCAGAATGGTTAAAATTAGCAGTGTGCTGGTAGATGATAAGCAACCAGCTCTGGGGTGAGGTAGGGGTGGAGGAAATCTGATCTGAAGCGTTTGCCGATTTCTATGATGTAAATATTCCCAGTCTGGTCAATTTCAGGCTACTAAGAAGATGTCCCTGAACCCAGAATTGGGAAGAGATGCACACAATTGACTCCCACTAGCTGGTGCAAACTGGCTCCAGCACACTCACTACTGGCTAAAACAGTTAAAACTATGTTAAGGCTTGGTGGAGATGTGGGGCAACCAGACCTCTCATACACTGCTGTGAGGGATGTAAGAAGGTAAAAGCACTTGGCAAAAATGGTTTTGCAGTTTTTAAAAAGGTTAAACGTTACCTGCCATGCGGCTTAGTCATTCAACTCTTAAGTGTACCCACATACTTGGATATTCATAGCAGCTTTATTTGTAATAGTCAAAAATTGGAAACAACCCAAATGTCCACCAGCAGATGACTGGATACCGTGGCATAGTCACACGCTGGAATACTACTCAGCAACAAAAAGGAGTGAACTGTTGACGCATGAATACGTGGGTGAATCTCAAAATCATTATGCTGCATGAAAGACACCAGACGAGAAAAGAGTACGTGCAATCTGATTCACTACATAAACTTTTCTTAACAAGTGTGCACTGATAGAGTGACAAACAGAATCAGTGGTTGCCTGGCAAAGGGGTGGAGGGAAGGATGGATTGATTACAAAGGGCACAAAGTAATTAATCTTGGTTGTGGAGATCGATGTCAAAACTCATCAAATTATACACATTAAATATATCCATTTAGCGAACTTCAATTATATCTCAGTAAAGTTGAAAAATATTTTAAAATACAAACTCCAGGGCTTGACGCCAAAGCTTGGCTGTGAAAGAACTGGGAGAGGTGCTAGGGTTGCAATTTCACGAGCTCCTCAGGGGCTCCTACAAAGTGTGAGCCCTACTAAAGGAGAATCCCCCAAATCTGGTCAGGGGTGTGAAGTTTAATTTTCAAGGTTGATAAAGGAGGTGTGTTTATGCTTCAAAGTGGGGTCTGAGGAGGTTTAACACTCACACAGTAGCATGTGCATTTCCCAGATGTCTTAGCTTGTGCTTGGTGCTGCCACGTGCTTGGAGATTTTCCTTAAGTTCCCCAGCGGGCAGCGTCCAAGACTCTCAGTGCAGCTGAAAGCCAAAGGACTGGATTCAAATCTTCTCACCACCACTTTCTAGCTGGGTGACCTGCAAGTGTCTCTCTCTATCATTTATCTGCTGCTGTGTATCTAAGCTGCTTCAAGTTGGTGTGGCTTAAAACAACTGCGATTATGTATTAATATTTTGCTCATGATTTTGCAATTTAGGCAGGGCTCAGTGGGACTGGCAAGTCTCTGTTCCATGTAGGGTCAGCTGGGGTGCTCCACTGGAGGATGAAGGATCTACTTCCAAGCCCACTTGCCATTGGCTGTCACCTGGAAGCTCTGGCACCATTGTAGGCTGAGGCCACTGTCCTCTCCATAGAGATCTTTCCATGGGCTGCTCTCGAGGGCTTCCTTACAGCATAGTGGCTGCATTCCAAGAGGGAGTGTTAAAGAAAACAACACAGAAGTTGCATCCTCTTTTATAATCCAGCCTTGGAAATAGAAAGTGTCACCTTAACCACTTGGCCAACTTCACCCTCTAATGCCCACCTTCTTGTTCACCATCTTCCAGCCATCCCGGCTTTCTGTTCCTCTAAAACTCCAGGTGTGTTCCTGCTTCAGTGTATTTGCACCTGCTGTGCCCTTTGCCTGAGGTACTCCCCTCTTCCCGCCTCCAGGTCTGCTTAAGACTGTCTCCCCCCTCCCCCTGCAGTCTCAGCCAAATGTCCTCAGCCAGGGAGGCTGCCCTGTCAGCTCTTCCTTTGCCACACCTGCAGCTCTCCCCGGCACTGTCCAACAGAACCTTCTGCAGTGACGGAAATATTCTTTATCTGGGCCGTTTGATGCAGTGGCCACTATCCAGGAGACTATTAAGCACTCGAAAGGTGGCATGTGTGACTGCAGAACTGCATATTAAGTTGTATTTAATTTCAATTAATTTAAAATTAAAATTAACTAGCTATATGTAGCTAGTTGGTACCATATTGGGGAGCTCAGCTCCATCCTATTACCCCATCTTATTTTTTTCATAGCAATAATCGCTATTCAAAATGATCTTACTTACTTTTAAAATTGTATTGAGGTAAGAACACTTAACATGAGATCTACTTTCTTTACAGATTTTTAGGTATACAATATGGTATTGTCATCTACAGGTATCTATTTTTATGTGTCCAACTTTTTATTATGACAAATTCAACTCTATAGAAAATTGCCAAAATACCAGCATAAACTTTTTTCTACCCTTCACTTAGATTAATTGTTAACATTTTGTCAAATATGCTTTATTTTCAGTTAGAAGGAAGAATAAGTTCAGATGTATTGTACAACATGGTAACTTTAGTTAGAATGTGTTGTGTACTTGAAAATTGCTAAGAGAGTAGATTTTAAATTTCTCACCACACATATAAAAAAGATAACTATGTAAGGTAATGCATATGTTAATTAACTTGATTTAGTCATTCTAAAATGTATACATCTACATATACAATGTATGCATATACCCAAATCGTGTTGCACACCATAAACATACACAATTTTTGTCAATTAAAATTTTTTAAAAATATGCTTTATCTTTTATATGGGCATATGTAATTTTTTTGGTGGGGTGGTTGAACTATTTGATAGTTAGCTGTGCTCATCATAGCACTTTATCCCTAAACACATCATCATGCACCTCCCAAGAAAAAGGACGTTCTCCTGCATAACCATAGTGCCATTATCATACTCAAGAGATTTAACACTTTGACACAGTGCTATCATCTAATATTGGTATCACACAATTGTCTAATATATAGTGTATGTTCAACTTTCCCAAATTATCTCAGAAATGTCTTTCATGGCAATTTTTTCTTCTGATCTGGGATGCAGTCCAGAATCACATATTGCATTTGTTTTAGCTGCAATTCCTTTAACCTGGAGCAGGTCTCAGCCTTTCTCTCTTTCATGACCTTGCCAGTTTCGAAAAGCACAGGCCAGTTGTTTTAGGAACATCCCTCAATTTGGACTTTTTCCCTTGTTTCCTGGCAGTTGACGACAGGATATGCGTTTCCAGGCAGGAGTACTGAGTGACCTAGTGCTCTTTGCAGGGCATCATATCAGGAGGCACAGGGTGTCTGTTTGTCCTATTACTGGGGATGTTCACTTTGGTCACTTGTTAAAGGTGATATTCTCCAGAGCTCTCCATTGCAAAGGTCCTATTTTTCCCATTGGCAATTCTTAACTAATATGTAGGAAGATCCTTCATGTGAACTATGTGAATATCCTGTTTCTTATCAATTTTCATTCAATGGTTTTAATGTTCATTGATAATTCTACCTGAGTCAGTTATTGCTATGGAGTTGCAAAATGATTTTTTCTCTTTCTCTCTATATTTACTAGTTTTCATTCTACCGTAAAGACAACTTTCCCTTCCCCCTTTTACGTTTATATATTTGTTTGTTTGAATCAGTATGGACTCGTGGAATTTCATTCAATGTATCATAATCTATTACTTTCATTGTTCATTTTGATGCTGAAATTCATCCAGATTAGGCCAGCGGGGGTTCGTTTTAGACGGTGTCTATGTCCTTTCCGCCCGTCTCCATCAATCTTTGGCTCTTCAGTACTTTTTGGCACAGCAAGATGCTCTGGGCTTACTTTATTTATTCCTTTGTTAAAATGCTTACTAGCTGTTAAATGCCTACTAGCTGTCTCTCCCCTGTTAGAAGATGAGCTCTTCTCTCTCTCTGCTACCATTCTTAGCATTAAATCCTTAGGTACAAATTGGCCAAGAGAAGCCCTAGAAATCTACTTCTAAAACTAAGATTATTCTGCATGAACAGCCAAGGAGTTTCAAATTCCATGCATTTCTCAGCTGTTTGATTGTAACAGCAGGATGTGGAACTCGGAGGCAGCTTGTGTGGTTAAGAACTTGGGCCATGGAGTTAGACCTTCCCAGTTCCTCTCTGAGCCTTATTACTTATTAATTATGAACTAGACTCATCATTGCTCTCTGAGCCTCAGTTCATTGATGAAAGGGGACACTACTAACGTACCCAGTCACATGGTTATTCTAAGGACTAAGAGAATGCACATCAAGTGCTTAGCACAGTGCCTGGAACATGACAGATTCAACATACAGTAGCTATTATTATTATAGACCTTTTCTCATCTAGTCTTCCCAGCAGCTCGGTGAGGTATCTCCATTTACAGATGAGGAAACTGAAGTTCAGGTTGGTTAACTAACTGCTCATGGTCGCACAGCCAGATGGCAAGGAAGCCCAGGTGGGAACCAATGGAGAGGTTCTTACAGTGATAGTGGACAATGAAGGCTGGGGCCCGGGAGGAGCCCAGATGAGGCAGAGTCCTTTCACCTGGCTTGGCTGTGTGTCCCCCTTGCACCTGCTTAGGCCAGGGGAGTCACTGCCCATTGTAAAACAGGGAAGTAACCAGTGCCTGGCAAATGAGTGACAGCTGTTTTTACTACCAGGGACTCATCAGGGACACCACAGACCAGCTGATGCTAGACTGAGAATGGAGCAGAATAGAGGTTAACATCATGAACTTGAGTCTGATCTGGGTTTGTATCCTGGGTAGGAGATCCTGGGTAAGTTACTTAACCTCTCTGGGTCCTAGTTCCCTCATCTGTAAAACTTCAGGGCTTTTGCACTGGCTATTCACCCTGTTTGCAGTGCCGTTTCCCCAACACCCACATGGTTAACCCTTTTATCTCCCTCACATCTTTATGTGAATCATGGAGGCCTACCTTGCTCACATTACTTAAAACTGAAATACACCCTGGGCACTCCATCCTTTTGTCATTGCTCTATTTTTTGCATGGGATTTATCACCATCTGACATGACATCATTAACTTATTATTTTTTTTTAAACCCATGTATATGTGGACGTGTTGTTCAAGGGTCAACTGTATATATTTATTTATTTATTTTTCCTTTATTGAAGTATACGTTACATATCATTAACTTATTTATTATCTGCATTGTCTATTGTCTTTCTCACCACACTGAAATGTCTGCTCCACCAGCGTGGGGATTTGGGTCTGTTTGGATCACTGCTGCATTTCCAGCACTGGGTACACAGTACACAGTAGTAGCTCAGTAAGTATTCTTGTTGTTTCACTGTAAACAACCATGCCGTGGGGCTAAATTCGTAGGAAATGCTCAAAACAAGTCATTCTGATCATTCTGATGTTCAAGTCCCTCTGGAATTTGATCACAGTTTTCATGTCGAATTCCTACCATTTTTAGTTCTAGCCTGAGGCCTCTGAGTATGTCCAGGACTTCCTCCCTCATCCCTTAGATCCTGCTCTTCTGTGGGAGGTCCAGGGACCAGCAGCATTGTAGAAATGCAGTTTTGGGCCTCAGCACAGATTAACTGGGTCAGAGCGTGCTTTGTAACAAATCCCCCCAGGTGCACATTCAAGCTGGAGAAGTGCTGATTTAGATCACTTTCTCCTTTTCTGGAATCTTTCTCTTTTCCAGCTCCCCAAACCTTCATCCATCTGGTCTCCCCCTATCTTTTGACTCCATTTAAAGGCTCTTTTCTTTGCAAGTTTTGTCACTGCTAATGATCACTCCCCTTGCAAAGTCCCTCTTAGCAATTTGCTTCTGCTGCCCTGGAGGGAATGTCCCGCATTCCTCTGTCTGCACGTATCTTATCTCCCTGGCTCCTCTAGACTATTGAATGGTAAGCTTTCTGAAGGCAAGGCTTACACTGTTCACCTCCAGATCCTACTGCCTTCACCTGCCTTAACTTAATTAGGATCTGTCCTAGCAAGAAATGAATCATTTCATTCCTTCCTCTCCTTTGTTTATTGTAAGGATCTAAAGGTGGTTTACACAGCATTGCTTCCCGGCATTCTTAGGTCTTGAGCTGCATGCTGCCTCAAGGCAGGGCCGTACTGGATCTTCCGTGGCCTTGTACAGGGCCAGGTACTTCACTACCTGTTCTTTTCTTGTCAGTCTCCACATAAAGTGCCTGCCAAGGTAAGAAATGTGATTGAGACAAAATTCCTGTGAACAGGCTCACAGCCTGGCAGAGGGGACAGACCTCCCCATGTGGACTCACTAGCAAGGGTCTTCCAAATCAGTGCAAAACAACCTAATCGCCCACCCACAGGAATAAAAATGCATGGCACAATAATACTGTAAAATTCTATGTGGCAGTTTTTAAGGAGAATGAGATAAATACAAAATACTGCCGGGGAAAGATCTCTAGGGCACAATGTGTGAACAAAACACATCTTGCAAGATATGTGCCGATCGATGTCACTCTAAGTAAAGAAAAAAATTAAATCTGAATTGTTACCATGAATTTTACCGTTCATCTTTATATTGTTCAGTATCAATTTAAAATGCAAACATAAAGCTTTTAACTCATATGTAGAATCACAATCAGACAATTCATATTTTATAGCTCATATATACATATATATTTCATTCTTAGCAGAACAGTGGATGTTAACTCAACTGTTTTCGTTCCGCCTCTTGGTATGTGCACCTTCTACAGCACTGTCTACCTTCAGCTTACTGGTGAGTGAGGTAAGACTTAAAGGAAAAGTAATTATGTTTTGCCTTTCTTTCCCTTTACTTCTGTGTCACCATTTTCAACATAAGTGCTTGGCAAATACACAGAAGTGAAACAAGTATGAAAGAATACGATAGGATTTCTTGGCCATTCTTATTTCTGAGAATCCACTGTCTTCTTTCTTCATTCAAAGCAAGTTCTGGTTTGAGTGAAAAGAGTGGCTTCTTGGGTTTTGTCAGGGTCCCCATTTGCTCAATAGTAGATGGAACTCCTTTACCTTCTATCTGCTTTGAATCTCACTGAACTCCCACGCATCCAGAGTCCAGGGCACTTTTGTACTCACAGGCATCGAGAATGCTGTGTGCAAGTGAGGCAGCAAAAGTGGCAGACAGGCACGTGGCTTGGACCTTCTCTACTCACCACGTGGTCCACTGTCCCATCAGACTACACTTGCAAAACACAGGTTCAAACATAAAATTTTAAAGAATTTGAAGACAATTACAACCAATATATAAACATATTTATATTTACTATGTACAAAAAGGATTGAAAGGACACACATAAAATTAATGACAATGACCAAAGGAGAGTTAAGCTTTACCTGTAGTGTTTGTTTTTTTTTAAAGGAAACATGGGGTATATATGTATGTACTATTTGTGCAATTATAGAATTCATAATAATTTTTAAAAATAACAATATTAAATTAATTCAAATTTAAAAACCAAAATGAGGCAAGAGCAGTTAACATTGCCCAAACTGGGAGGTGGGTAGATTTCAGGGCCTTTGGAAACCGTGTCATGCAGCGAAGCTATGATCATTCCCATTTCATGAATGGCAGAAGTTAAGTGACTTGCTCAGAGTTCCATGGTAACTGGATAAGGCAGATTGATTGTAGCACAGGTCTTCAGACTAAACGTGGAATGGTCCTTGAGAGGAGATGAGACAGAAAAGTGTCCCCTGACATCCTTCCAGGTTAGATGTAGACATCCCTGTTTGTCCCAATGTGCCTGAATCTGACCTGCATTGATCCTTTATTTAATGAAGGCTTTCATGCCCTGTTCCAAGACTCTCTTCCCTAAGGTGATGGAGACAGAGCGGTTCCCTCTTTCCCTGAGGGCAGCTGCTTACCAACCCCTGCTCCCTTTTATCTGCTTCCTACAAACTTTGAGCCCCACATCTGCTGCGACTTTATAAAAGGAACTCTACAAATTGCCCCACGCCCATTGTTATGAGTTGTAGCCTGGAGATTTAGACTACTAGCTCCTTCTCCCAAGTTCTCAGCTTCACTGTAAACCCCCATCCTGTCACCACACATGTAGACAAGACCAGTGTCCACAGATCTGATAAGACATTGTCCCTGGGGATCCAGGGTCTTTTATTTTTTATGACTCTCATACACTCCAAGGAAATTGCAAAGACTAAATTCACTGGGAAGGCAAGCAGAGCACATGAAATTAAACAACATTAACAGCAATGAAAACAAATGATTTTATTTCAAAAGTGTCAACGTACTCATTTTAAAAGGCTATTGAGCTGAACATTGTTCCCTGGGCAATAAACATCCAGCAGTGACCAAGCTAGACCAAGACGATTCGTGGGAAGCACCTTGCAGAGCGCTGGAGAAGGGGGTTTGAAACAAATGAAGTGTAGCCCTTGAAGGTGTCCCATATTTATGCTGAAATGAATGGAATTGAATTGAGCAGAGAAGATTTTAGTCTTTCTCAAAACAAGGGCATCTAAGGCATGGAAGAAATGATGAAACATCAGAATGTCATAAAAAGCTGAACATGTAAATCTACTCTGCATTGCACGTTTATTGCCAAGAGTGAGTGCGGTAGACATAGCAGAACCAGATCTGGAAACGGCATCTCTAATTTTATTTGGCCAAGTTTGCCAAGCATAATAGATTATGAGCCCATATGGGTGTTCCCAAGTAATTACACTTAATTATTTGTGCAAATCAGAGGATCTATTAGCTACAAGCCCAATTAATTAAATGTAGACATACAAGTCAGATTGGGAAGGAAGAAGGAGGGTTGGGTTCATTTCAAAATTAAGCTTGTGTTATTTTACTTTATTTTGAAAAGCTACAGGGAGAACACACCTGATAACAGTAGCTCATATGGAAAACATGCCATCAGGAGACAGTAGGCACTACTTGCAGCAGTAGGACTTCCCAGAACCCTGCCAGAGCCCTGAGATTCACAATGCTGGGGAGGGAGAGTGGAGAATGGGCGCAGGTGATTTGAAAATCAAGTGAACTGAAGTGCAAGGCAGTCCTAACAAGGAAGCCCTAATGATACCTGGTCTTTATCTAGGAGACCTCATATCCCATTAGGTAGGACAGGGGAAATGGGTAATTTCTAAAGCCAAGTTTTCCCACATTGTCTGCCATTAACAGACACCGTCACAGTTTTTGCAGTACTCAAGTGTCACTTGTCCTACTGTTGACTTTACATTTTTCCTTTAAATTGGTAAAGCAACTTTCAAAAGGGTTATGCCAGTTTACACTGCCGTTTCATAGCTGAGTATGTTCGCCCCCTCCGCACCAGCACTGTCTACCAGACCCGCCTGCCCACCCGCGCGGAAGATGAGTTCCTATTCTTTTGAGCAAACCATGGAAGATGCAATGTCCCAATTTCTCACTGGCCATTTTTCAGACACCTCCCTTTCCTTTTCAGTGCACACACCTAATTTCCTTAATGATATCCCAGAACTAGTGTTCACAAAGTCATTTGTTCTCCAAACATTGTCCCTTCTAGGCTTCTCCTCGTTCACGGCTGAAATTCAGCTCCCCCATCAGACGCAGAGGAGAGATTGCTAGCAGAAGAGGGGCCACGGGATGCCGTGTCCTTTAAAGTGCATACCTTTTGGATGCCTGCCAGGTTTCCAGGCAGATTGACACAGACTTTCTTGGTTAAGTCAGGTCAACTAGCCTTTGTTGTAAAGGCTCAGCCCTGTAATCGCTTTCATAGGCCACCCTGATTGCCTCTCTGAACTTCTCCAGTTCAACTCTGCACTGCACCAGGTACCCACCCTGCTTCACAGGTGGCTTCAGAGGCACCCGCCTCAGAGCCCTGCCTGAGGATTAGTGATGACCATGCTTGGAGTGCCTTGAGATCTGAAGCTGAAAGAGATTTCGCAGGGATATTGGCCCAATGTCTCCACGGACAGAAAAAAAGCAGCCCAGTTAGAGCAGATGGTGTCGGGGAGACCCTGAAATGGAATCTCTGGTGAAAATTACACATAGTTTTATCATGCATTTGCCAAGAAATAATTATAGATCATTTTATAAATCCAATTCATGATGATTATTACCAGTAGAAAAATACCTATACACATTAAATTCAACACCAGAATCTATACATGGAAAAGTTGAGATTTATAAAAGATGGGGCAAATAACTAAAATTAATGAAGAAAACTCAAAGCTATGACAGACAGTAACATTTGATATGAATAAAATATGTATGGATTAACCAAGTTATCTTGTTATAAAATGTACTCAGAAAATAATTAGGAACAGGAAGTAAAATACTGTCAAGGACCACAGAGGGGTAAAGATCCTCTTGGTACCCATTTCCATCTGCTCCATCCCCTCCCAACCCTACAACTTCTTCCCCTAGTTCTAGAACGAGTTTCGGACTAGAACCTACCCTATGTCCCAGGAATGAAGGGTAGGGATGGCAGAGCTGTGACCAAAATGTAAGGGATTAATTAAGCCATGGCACCATATGGAAAGACAGCTTTATGATTCAAGCCCAAACGATGACACAACAGGATCTGAGAATCCTCGACACCTTGCTTGACTGCTTATGTGTTTAACAAGAGTTCCCTTCTAGAACCAGTGTCTCCTGCTCATCCTAGCTGGAATTGGCCTGAGGCACGCAGCAGCTACTCCCTGCTCGAATGGCAGCCAGTCATTGGGAGCCTGGGCCGAGCCAGGTTGAGTGCTGGCTGTGAGCTCAGTGCAAGTTTAACCTCGCCTAATTTTTTTTTTTTTTTGAGTGTTTGCACTACACCCACCATCTTCTGCATTATGGAGACCTAAAGATGATCAGGGCTTTCTTTATAACTTTTCTTCTTTCACCTAGAGGTCAGGTTTGCTTCTAACCGCAGGGCACCTGAGAACAAATCGCCAGTCTTAGGAGTTCTCAGTTACTGAAATTCAGTGTGCCTTCATTGTCCAGCAAAGTAGATCTTAACAAGCAATTACACAATTAATTATCTGATGGCAGTGATGATCCAGACTAATAGAAAAAGTGTGGGGACTACTAGGGCCTGTGGATAGGAGACACGTGGCATAGCCAGGTGACAATTCTTCTGCATCGTGCAGAAGAGGAATGAACAGAAGTCTTGGGAGGACAATGTTCTCATTCTGAAATTCCACTTCTGCCACTGATAATAATAATAATAACTACTAAATATTTCGAGCATTTCCTATGTATGAGATGCTTTCTATACATTCTTATTTCTGTTTATTCTCACAAGAACCTATAAGGTAGATACTGTTATTAGCCCCAATTTATAAATGAGAAAACCGAGACAAGAACGTGAGGTGAAAGCTAGTATATACTATAGCTAGTATATAGTACAACCAGCTTGGCTTTTAACAGAGCCAGTTATTTTTAGGATGCCCAACCACCCTGGTTTGCCTGGAACTCAGGGGTTTCCTGAGACTGGGACCTTTAGTGCCGACGCTGGGAAAGTCTGGGGGCAAACTGGAACAAGTTGGTCACCCTAATTATTTTCATAGTACATTTTATAACAGAAGCTCGGTTAATCTACACGTTTTTTTGTTCATATCAAGTGCTACTATCATAGCTTTGAGTTTTCTTCATTGATTTTAGTTATCTGCCTCATCTTTTATAAATCTCAAGTTTTCTGTGTGTAGATTTAGGTGTTGAATTGAATTTGTATATGTATTTTTCTACTGGTAATAATCATCATGAATTGGATTTAAAAAATGATCTATAATTATTTCTTGGCAAATGATGATAAAACCGTATATAATTCTCACCAGTGATTCTAGAGTTTTATTGCTCACCTCATTACTAATCTGATTCTTCCATAAACTTGTCATCACTTTGCCTACTTACTAGCCACATCACCGACAGTGCAAAGAGCAAACATCACAGTCAAAACAGTACAGTTAAATTCACCTGTGATCAAAATAGATCAAAATGATGGAGATAAAAAGTTTGGCTTTGTAGAGAGGAAACCCCCCCCCATTTAAAATGTTTTATTATTCTAATAATCAGCAGATTTTAAAAAATTTCCTGTGTTGTGCCTAGTGTAATATAAGATCCTAGCATCCAGTGGTTAACAAGGCTCAGTCCTTGCCCTCATCTTCCAGCAGACTAGATCTTAACAATCAATTATGCAATTAATTATCTGATGTTAGTGATGATCCAGACTACATAGAAAAAATACGGGGACTACTAGGGCCTGTGGGTGGGAGACACTTGGCATAGCCAGGTGACAACTCTAGGAACCTATGAAGATGAAAGCAGAACTCTGTGCCAGAGTGAAGACTGGGGTCTTCAAATGCAATACTGGGAGGGCCACTGCTCTTGGTCATGGTAAAGACAGAATAAGGCACCTTCCTTCTGCATGTAAGTGATTGTGATGGGAGTGGAAGTGAATCTAGAGTTGTTAGGAAGGGCATTGTGGAGGAGGGGAAGGGGAGATGGGGAGACACAGTGTGGCTGAGAACCCCCATGCCACCTGATATTATCACAAAGTAGCCAAAAGTGTGACTGCCCTGAAGGCCCCTAGAAGATGATCTTGGTTTTACCATTTCTGGGGCAGTAAATTCTCACCCAGGTGAGGATATGTATTTGTGTATATGGAGGCACTATGCATTTTTCCTTCATCCTTACTGCAATCCTTCCCACTGGCATGGTTACCACTGTTTTGCACATGAAGACACTCAAGTTCAGAGAGGGAAGCTAGAAAGTAACCCTGTTAGAAAACAAAACCACATACCGAGAAAGCGTGCACAGTGGAGTCACGCATCCTAGACACCTTCAAACATTGGCTCAAGGTAGGGCAGTTTCCTGCTTGCTGCTACGTCTCGTCCATGTCTTGGTTGCCTCGCTAGTAGCATCTTAATTGTGCATTGGCTTTTCTTGGGTCTTTAGGCCACACAAAATGGAAGAGAGACTCTGAGCTGTGATCTTTGATGGAGTGGGACAAGTTGACATCTGGCTGGATGGCACGGGCAGACACAGAAAGGGGGCACCTCCTAGAACCCCAAACTCAGGGTTATCGCTGGACTAAGCCGTGTAGGTTGCAGGAATAGGAGGGCACAGCTGTGTGATCAGGAGAGGCTTCTCAAGGAGGTGAGAGAGGACTCAGGACAGCAACTTCATTTCCCCACCAAGCTGCTCTGACACGAGCTAGCTTTAAGCATCCCCACGAAATGAACACATGTGACATCTTACATGGGGAAAACATGTTATTGTCCTCCCTTGGTCAATTTTTTCAAAGCTGAATAGCAACAGTATGAGACAATGGTTCTTAATGTTGAAGTGTTGTGAACACACACACAGTCCAAAAACCAAAACTACACCAAATCAAAGCAAAAACTAGCCTTCAGAATTAGATTAAACTGGATTTGGATCCTGGCTCCTCCACTTCAAAGCTGTAGGACTTGAGGCAAGTCCACTGATGTACCTGGCCTTGGTTTCCTTCTTTAGAAAATGAGAATAACAAATATTTACTTTTTAGGGCTACTAGGACTAAATGAGCTAACACATGTAAGGCACATAGCTTAGAATGTGCCATGTGGTAAACATTATCTGACATTTAACATTCTGAGCATTGTGCTGGGCACGGGAACATTAGTTCAGCATTTTTTGGATAAAAGCCCTTCCTAAACTCAGGTTATTAGTTTAACTTTTTATTATGGAAATTTTCAAACATATAAAAAAGGAGGAGGGCCAGAGAGAGAATAGTTCGATGACTCCCCGCGTGCCTGCTACCCGGCTTCAACCTTTGTCAACTATTGGTCAGTTTTGTTTCACTTTTATCCCTCTCCTATTCCCCAAACTTGTTATATTTTAAAGCAAATTTCAAGCATTTTATCCAAAGATATTGGAAGTTATTTTTAAGTCAACTTTTCAGTTCTCTCTTTGTCAAGGAAAATAATACAAATTCCTTTTTTGTGGGTGAGGTTTATTAAGGTAAAATTTACATATAGTAAAATTAACTCTTTGTATAATTCTGAATTTTAACAAACCCAAATTCTTTTGAAAATTCTTCAGCGTTCCTTTCTCAAATTTTAAAAATACATATTCCAGTACTAAACAGATGAATGAATATACAAAGTGTTTTGCCATTCTTAGTGATCTCAAGGTAGAAGAAGAGGAAATAGCCTCTCTCAGTGGTTTTCCTAATCACAGCTTGTTGCGACTTGAAAACACAACATGCTTGCGTGACTAGAACATCAGCTACCAGGAATAGATTTATTAGCATCAGATATTGTTTAGGGCAACTGACTCTATGTTGATGCTTTCATTCCTAATGGCCATAATAGAAGGCCTCTAAGAAGCTTGATTATTATTGGGTTCACTAACCCTAAGCATGACTCTTTCGGGACTGTGATTAATCCAAATAAAAGTAACTTTGTTAATGAAGAAATGTTTTTCTGGTAACTGCTATGTGCTCAACAACACAGAAACAAAGAAGCAAACAAGAAACAAGCACAGGTGCCAGGAAATCACTACTTCCTTCTTCCTGGATCCCAGTTGGTGGTCTGAGAATACTGACCAGCAAGAGTGCCCTCTGTTGTTTCCTAGTGGCTTTGTCATCTCTTTGTGTCTCTGATTTGGAGGATGGCACAGCTTTCTAGTCAGGGAACCTCTGTTGGACTCGGACCAGGACAGTTCAGGAAGGCCACCTCACAGTCTGGCTGAGAGTAGAGTTGCAGTGTGGTTCAGAGTCCCTTCTTTTTTTTTTTTGAGACAGAGTCTCACTCTGTCACCCACGCTAGAGTGTAGTGGGATGATCATAGCTCACAGCAACCTCAAACTCCTGGGCTCAAGCCATCCTCCTGCTTTAGCCTCCCAAGTAGCTGGGACTACATGTGAGTGCTGCCATGCCCAGCTAATTTTTCTTTCTTTCTTTTCTTTTCTTTTTTTTTTTTTTGCAGAGACAGGGTCGTGCTCTTGCTCAAGCTAGAGTCGTGTCTCTTTTTTTTAAAGGGACAATTTATTTTTACTTACAGAAGCACTTGCCCAGGGGCTATCAAAACTGAATGTTGTGTTTCATCACAACTGGCTCTAAACAGTTGACGCTATTAAAGGACCATGAACTTTAATTAACCACAGCACCTGAGACCCTTAAAAGATACATCAACAAACTGCACACAGATTTAGGGTCATTCTTCAGAGAGCTGGTTCTTTATGTTTACTACGCACCACCGTGAATTCCCCCTTCTCAGCAGGCAGAAGCCCCCGGCTTCCTCCCCCGCGGAGAACTTCTAAGAGAATCTCTTCACTGGCCTGTGATCCCTTGCCTGGCAGGTTAATAGACTCCTTTCTGTTTGCCTATGTATCATTGCTTTTGTTCTGTTTTATTTCGGCTCTGGTGGTCTTTGTTTAATTCTACGGCATAAAAAATGGAGATTCCACCGAGATCGCCTTGACTAGCCTCATGCGCTGATGCTGCTGGACTTCGCGAGAAAACTCCAGCCGTTCTACCATCAGGTTTGGTCTTCCGGTCACCTAGCACCAGGAGTGGCCTCCCCGTAGCGGCCAGGCTCAGACTCTGTGCTTGTGTGCTTGTGTTGATGCATCCGTGCTCGTCCACGTTCCGCAATCGGGGTGCCTCGTTTGTCACGCTGGCCAGCAGCTGCTGTGAGGCTTGGTTTTAACTCTAGAGTTTTTCGACACTTTCAGTCTTGATTGTTACGTGTTTGTCTCTGCTTTGTCTGGAGAAGAGAAGCAAATACTCTTGCCTCTGGCTTACTTAAGTCTGTCTTTGGCTGAGAAAGGCATTCCTTCTATATCTGTTTTTTGTTAAGCGTGGGAACTGCCAGGTTTAAAATGGTTAACACACCCCCACAACGCAAACCGTTTTAATCCTACAACGGGCAGTCTTCTCAGTTGGTTGTAAACTCTGTTAATTATATCACATTCTAGGAATATCTGGTTCAGATAGAAGAAAACTAATGACTCGGATTTTAAATTCTGATATTCCATGGGAGCATTAAGTTAATTGGTTTGTAGAGACTTAAAATTATTTATATAAATCTAACATACGAGAACTCAAGAATTTTCTAAACGTAAAACAACCTTAACTCCTGTTGTTATTAAATTTGGCTCTTTTAAGGAATATTTTCCTGTTGAGACTGCATCTCTGAAAAAGAAAGATTTAACTGTGAGTTAAGTTAATGATTTTGGTTACTAGGTTACACGCTAAGATGAAATGCAGTTCGTTCAGTGCTTTAAACAATTTAGAGGGTAATTGTTACATAATATCAAATAGAAAAAATTTATAATCGAGGATATCATATTTATAATCAAGAAATACTTGAAAATTAGACTATTTTGATAATGATGTCTCTGATTCTAACACAGTATAAAAATACTGTTAGCATAATGTTCTAGTTTATGCTAGAGGGCTTAAATAATATGAATTTCCTATATTTTCTAGATTTGTCTTAAGCTAATATTGCTTTCATAAATTTTGAAAATTGTAAAAATGTAAATATATGTGTTCAATTAGACTTAATTACAATAACCATCTTCTTAGAAAGGATCGGTTTTGTGACTTAAGTCATGCAACAAATTAGTGAATCCACAGAATGACTCTAAACTGTTATGTAAATTCTAAAATGGTATTTTTCTGATAGTTTTAATGTCATTAGTGATTGTATTATTTTTTAGAGATGACTTGAATTTAATTTCTAAGATTTCTAGTTGACCTTGAAACCTTGAAAGTCAGCAGTGCATGATTTTTATTTTAAATTCCTGAAACAGGAAAAGACATGCAGAGTTATTATGTGTATTAGTTTCCTATTGTGCTGTAACAAATCACCAGAAACTTGGTGGCTTAAATAAAAAAGTTTATTCTCTTTACAGTTCTGGAGATCAGAACTGTAAGTCTAAAACCAGGGTGTGAGCGGGTCTGTGTTCCTTCTGGAGACCAGGGGAGAATGTTAGCTTGCCTTTCCCGGCTCCCGGAGGCTGCTGCTTCCAGTCTTCGCAGCCAGCAGCTAAGCACCTCCCCGCTGCAGACCTCCTGCCTCTCTCTTTTAAGGACCCGTGTGATTATATCACACCCACTCAAATAATACAGGATAATCGCAAGATCCTCAACTTAATCATACCTGCAAAATTCCTTTCACCAGGTAAGATAACAAACATGGTCACAGGTTCCTGGATTAGGGTGTGGACATCTTTGAGGGACTGTTACTTAGTCTACCATACTATGTAATTATTTTAACATGTTTTTGCCTATACACAAACACATTTGCACTTTTATAACACATTAATAAAAATGATAAAATCAATTATCAATTATTATGACGTATATATTATCTTAGGTTAATAAAATTAATAATGTAAAAGTTTGTAAAGTACATCTACTTATGTAGGTTGCAATGTATAAACACAGTTGTATAAAAAATCAATAAGCAGGCCGGGCGCTGTGGCTCACGCCTGTAATCCTAGCTCTCTGGGAGGCCAAGGCGGGCGGATCGCTCAAGGTCAGGAGTTCGAAACCACCCTGAGCAAGAGCGAGACCCCCGTCTCTACTATAAATAGAAATAAATTAATTGGCCAACTAAAAGTATATATATAAAAAAAAAAATTAGCCGGGCATAGTGGCACATGCCTGTAGTCCCAGCTACTTGGGAGGCTGAGGCAGAAGGATTGCTTGAGCCCAGGAGTT